>SNQJ01S0068040.1:20998-53227 GCA_010110895.2 Picea sitchensis
TGGTGTACATGGGGGAGAGGAGACCAAGGGCAAAAGGTGAAAGAGTAACCGTGGTGGATTGTCAAAATGGGAAAAGTTTCTTTGTTGAGAAGGATTACTTGGTAAACCGAATTGCTTCTCATCTGAATGTTACCCAGATAAGCACATTTCATACTAAGCAATATTATAAAGGACCAACCGAAGAAAAGTAAAGTAAATATCCCGAAAATGAACTCCATTCCTTCCTGTCCTATTGTTCTAATAGATGATATGTTCTTCACTGGTCGTGATACACTCCGAACGATAAATGAAAAAAGTATAATTGAAAGGGAACCGTAGCCAAGTGGCTAAGGCCGTAGTCTGCAAAACTTCTATTCGTCGGTTCGAATCCGACCGGTTCCTCCAGTATGCGCCCATAGTTCAGTGGATAGAATGTTTGACTTCGGATCAAAAGGTCGTGGGTTCAAATCCTTCTGGGCGCACCGGGTAGTCCTCGGTGAACGATTAGTAGTGGCCTGGGGTTGTCTTCGAGCAAGCCAGTGACAAAACTACTTGTCTTGCTGACCTAATTACAGTAGTTGACAGTAGTCAGGAGTGTTTACTCTATCCGAGAGTCCCTGCTCTCTAGGATAGCTGGGAGAGAAGGTTCTTGCAGCGCTGGCAGATGTCATTTTCAAATTCCCTCCAGTTTCTACTTTTTTTTGGACACAGCGCTCCGCTCTCTTTTAGTTAATTCCACTTTGGTAAAGCAAAGTTTCCCCTCTCACATATATTCCTATTCTCTTTCTTTGAAGTCTACTTATGAAACTAATAGTAACTCAACTAGGTTTATTTCAGATCAGAGTAGTCTACCTTTCTTCCTTCTTGAAAGCAAATTGTTAGCTTTGCTCGAGCATTAGAAGTGATGATTTTGTCTCGGCGAGCTCACTCGGAAAACGTCCTGGCGCAAAGAGAGAAAGGAAACAGTAATCACTTCCAGATTCTCCTCGCGGTTGGGATATCTCATCTGGGCTTCCATTTCTTTATGATCGGGAAGACTATTATCTTCCCTCAACACTATCTCTGCAACCTTCAGAAATAGACTTCCACTTCCTTCAGTGTCCGTCTTTTCGATTTACTCGGTGAACCAAACTTCGAAGGAGGGGTAGCCGCAAGAACCCTTGTAAATAATGTCGTGACTGGGCTTTCCCCCTTCCTTGGGTATGATACCCAATAAAAAATCCTTTGTATTACCGTAATTGATACCTCTCATATTGAGTGCTTAAGGTGTAATAAAAAATCCTTTGTATTTTATCCAACTACCTGCTTTCACTTTACTCATATTGATTCATACATGAAATCAAGTAGTCAGGAGTGTTTACTCTATCCGGGAGTCCCTGCTTTCTAGGATAGCTGGGAGAGAAGGTTCTTGCAGCGCTGGCAGATGTCATTTTAAAATTCCCTCCAGTTTCTACTTTTTTTTGGACACAGCGCTCCGCTCTCTTTTAGTTAATTCCACTTTGGTAAAGCAAAGTTTCCCCTYTCACATATATTCCTATTCTCTTTCTTTGAAGTCTACTTMTGAAACTAATAGTAACTCAGCTAGGTTTATTTCAGATCAGAGTAGTCTACCTTTMTTCCTTCTTGAAAGMAAATTGTTAGCTTCGCTCGAGCATTAGAAGTGATGATTTTGTCTCGGCGAGCTCGCTCRGAAAACGTCSTGGCRCAAAGAGAGAAAGGAAACAGTAATCACTTCCAGATTCTCCTCGCGGTTGGGAGATCTCATCTGGGCTTCCATTTCTTTATGATCGGGAAGACTATTATCTTCCCTCAACACTATCTCTGCAACCTTCAGAAATAGACTTCCACTTCCTTCAGTGTCCGTCTTTTCGATTTACTCGGTGAACCAAACTTCGAAGGAGGGGTAGCCACAAGAACCCTTGTAAATAATGCCGTGACTGGGCTTTCCCCCTTCCTTGGGTATGATACCCATAATAGAATGTTTTTGCAACTGGCAGAAAAATGAGACTTTGCACTTTGGAATCTCCCCGAGTGGAATATTGAAACAAGCAAGGTCCGCCCCCGCCTCCACCCCACCTTACAGAGGACACTTTTGGGGAGCTCAACGGGGCGGGACCTCGGAGAAAAGGAACTACTAAAAGTGGCATCGATTAGTGCAAGTATCTATTATAGCGAGCCGTGCAGGTAAGCGGATAGATATTAGTGCAAGCGGATAGTACAGGCCATTTTAGTCAGCAGATAGTCTAAGGTTATAAGGTCCAGTCATAGGTGCTCAGATCCGGAATCGAGAGGGATAGAACAGCAGTGGGTTGGACATGGCGCTTCGCTGGAAAATTGGAGTGCCAATTAAGAGGACTGATACACTTAAACTGGGACACTGAAGCGGACTGCCATGGGGGCATCAGTGGAGAATCGTGGGGGTTGGTCCAATTGGCGCATACTGTGCCAGTGATATGTTGGGTATAATAGTATTCTTCCATTATTAGCTTTTTTTAGTGCACTTACAAAATTATATCTTTCTTAGCAGAGGATTAGCCACAGCTAGCATCAGGATTATCCACCACACCGCGAGCTAAAGACTGCTCTTAGCCAGCAGTAGCCACAGCTAGGGAAGTTCCACCATATCGTATCATTCAGTAAGTTCACTATGTTTGCTGCTAATAGAGGTTTATCATGCTACGGGAGCCTTGTTCGTTCCATAGCGTAGTGAGTGAGGAGTGTCGCCTATCTGAACTAACCTCGCGCATAAATGCCCTGCCCTGATAAATAGGTCGAGGGAATCCTCTCAATTAAATAGGTTGAGTGCGGCCCTCCACCAACCTCAGGGCCGGCGCCTCTCCGGGTTCGTTGCTTTATGCTCGCCGGTATCTACATCCTTGCCCACACATGGGAGTAGCTTCTTTACTCGGGCTTGGTTCGAACGAGAGAGCAGTTTTGGTTTTTTCGGAAGACCCTAGGATTTTCCGGAGCTTCATCGTATCAACAATGGCTAGAAGTGGCACTTCCTTTTCCACAGCTGGAAGCTACTCTCACTATAAATCGAATAACATGAATTGTTTTCATTCTTTTAATAGACCATGTAGTTTGTCCGAACTAACTCTTTATGGTTTGGATTTATCCTCTCCGAGCCCTAATGGCTTACTGATCCAGAAAGCAAGCACCCCGCTATGAATGAATGCTGAGTAAATAATATAAGTGAAATGAACTAGAGAGGAGCGCCGCGCCATGAAAAAACATACGACGGGGAAGGTTAAAATAGACTTTCCCAGAACAGCTTTCTATATTGATGAAAGTGGCCCTCCGACGACAACGAACGACTTAGGGCCCTGGGTCAAGCAACGCATAAATAAAACCAACCCTGGGGCGGTCTCAATTCCCCTCCAATGTTCCCCGATGGTTGTTCCGAATCGAGGTGGCAGGATTCAAACCTGCTACAGTCCAATAGCACCACCTCGTTTGTCGTTCTAATTCAACACGAGCGCAGAGTGAGTGATCCGGTCTCACACTTTGAGAAAAGGTTCCTTCATTTTAGCTTGCCCCGACTTATCGTTTACGCGGATTGAAGGCCCTCTGTTCATAGCCGTTGAAATGGAACTACGGGGTGAACGGCCGGAACTACTCTTTCCCACTCGCGGCTACTAACTACATGAACACACGGCATTCACTGGAAATTCGAGCATATTAGCATCGGGCATTGAGAAAGAAGGACGCTTCTTTGGCGAAAGTCCGGAGCAGATCACCCACCCTGGTAGTCCCGCAAAATTAATACAGGTGCTGCATGGCCCGGGCTGGGCCAAACATTGGTACTGACGCTACTATGGCGTGCATCGGATGGATTTTGCGGGCATTGAGAGGAAGGAATGAAGTGTCTCTGTCTAAAGATTCCATTCCCGGGGAATAGTACTCTCGAGGGCCCTTCCCAGAATATTACGAGAATCAAGCAAACAAGACGATTCTCGGTGGAGCGAACTCATGCCCTAGACTTAACCATTTGTACAGAAACCAACGATGACATATAAGCATACACATGCATCCATTATTTCCATTTTAAAACACCAGGCAATCATTCCACACAGAAAATATTATGAGCATATAAACATAAGCATGTATTCATGATATTCAATTCGAAATACAAGGCATAAAATACTGATTAGATCCACCGGCGTGATGCAACTACTGAGAGGGGTGCTCGTTTCCACCCAATTGTAGGCTCAGTGACTCCAAACGGATTTACCACTAGCCACCCCCGAGCTAGACCACGATGCTTTGAGGTTCAGTCTCCTATTTCCAGCTCAACGGAAATCAAGGACGAAGGTTACTCTCCTTCTCCTAATACAGGAAAATAATCTAGGACGAAGGTTACTCTCCTTCTCCTGGTATTCAGAACTCCCCGCGTTTCCAGGGTTTCTCCAGTTCTCTTTTTGTGATCCCCCGTCGCGCGCGCTGCTCTCCTTCACCACATTTCCTCTCTTGCCAATTTGTCTACAAGGGTTGCGTGTGGTGCGAATTTTGTCGTCCGTGATCAGGTCTGAGAGCTGTTACAAATGGGCGATTCACCCCCATCCCCTCATTAACTCTTGAGGAGCCTCCCCACCTACCAATCTGACGGGAAATCCATTCCAAGGTCAGAGAGTTGCTTTGGTCTTTGAGCAAGTAAAAACCAGTACGATACTGGCTCGGTGGAAGTTAACGCAACCATTCCAGGTCCCTTCCACCACCTCTCATTAGCCATCGCGGTCTCTTTTATCACATCCCCCTCCCAGCAGTCATGCAACACATATTCATAATATAATTTACATTCATCGACCTTTTATGCAAAGGTCCGTCAAATCAAACATTCACATCTTTGAGTTTGCCATAGTTCTTGGCCAACATAGTTATTTTTACAGATTGGGGGAAACATGGTGTACACTTTCATCCCATGACGTTTTGGGAACTGTCCAATTTCCAATTTTACTATGCAACTATGCAACTCATAAGAGTGTGTTTTTATTTTAGCAATGTTTATTTTCTTCTTTACATTATTCAAAACAAGGAGATATTTTTAATCTTTTAAATTAGGGTTGACCACTTCCTTATAGTATCTTAATTCTCTTTTATCCTCTAATTCTTTATTGCACCACATACTCTCCTTAAATTTAGATGTAATAATATCTTTTATATTACATTAAATACTTAATCATAACCACACTCTATAATTACTTGAAATATCATATTTACATATACTATTATTATATATTTTTAAATATTATTATATAAAACTAATAAAATTGTTATAATCACCTAAAATATCATATATCATATTGGCATAAAGTGATATAGTGTTTATAAACCTTTATAAATTATAAATATGAATTAGCACTTTATAATTACTGGAAATATCATGTTTACACATACTATTATTATAATTTTTAAATATTATATAAAACTAATAAAATTGTTATAATCACCTAAAATATCATATATATTGTTGGCATAAAGTGCTATAGTGTTTATAAACATTTATAAATTATAAATATGAATTCTGTTTTGTGTTCTATACACTAAATTTTTGAAAAATTACTCATAGGTATATTTTAAAATATTATATAAAATTAATACAATTATTATAATCACCTAAAATATCCTGTTATATTTTGGGAATATTATATAAAATCAATACCATTATTATAATCACCCAGAATATCATGTTATATTTTAGAAATATTATATAAATTTAATACAATTATCATAATCACCCAAAATACCATGCTTGCATGTACGATTGTTATATCTTTGTTAAATATTATATAAAATTATAATCATTTAAAATATCATGTTGGCAAGCACAATGCAATGTAGTGTTTACAAATCTTTTTAAGGTTGGTATTTTTTTTTTTCTTTTTCTTATTTTTCGAAGGTTCAATTTTCTTGCCTTGTTGGAGGTCTATGGTATTGGTTCTAATATTTTGTCTTTTGATTCAGATTTAATCTCTCCAGGGTTGGGAGAGGTGTAAACAGGGCGGAGTATTGAGTGAGGATTTTTCTTATGGATTTACTCAAATGAGGTGAGATTATGATGAGTAGGGGATTTAAATTTTTATTTGGACGAGGCTTACATATGGGGCTTTGCTACTTAAGGAGTTTCATTATTTTTTTTTGGTTGAGAACGTTAGAGGAATTGGGTCTATATGATCTTGAACATGTTAAGAGGATTTGGGTCTATATGATGTTGAACGTGTTAAGAGGATTTGGGTTTATATGATGTTGAGCCTCTTAAGTTAAGACTTACTTGGAAGAATATGAAGCTAGGTGAAGAGAGAATTGCAAAAACATAAGATAGGTTTCTTTTGTCTGGTTTTTTTGTCAATTACCAATTGAGAATAAGACAATGGGTTGGTGTGGGGAGTAATTTTCTCTACCAGTGCTATTGGAAATGGAAAAAGGTGGCAATAAACCACCTAACTCCTTTAAGTTGAGTTCTTCATGGATGGACGAGAAAACTTTTACTAAATTTATCAAGGACAAATCACAAAGATTCATATGGAAACATGTGTATATTATTGTACTCAATGTACATTTCAAATTATGCAGTTGAGTCCATCATTAGGAGAAACAGATCTCAATGAAATATGAGTAAACGCTGACCCATAATACAATTAACTACCATGTTATTGCTACTAAAGCTAAAGTCAACTAGCATTCAATTGATTAATGATGATTTAATAATAATTACTAATTAAAGAGTGTTAACAAGCAATGACAACAATGACTAATTATGGTTATTTATGGTTATCTTATTCCTAAGGATGTGAGTAAGCGGTTTCCAAGACTTGTTCAAGACTAATCCATCATTTCTGTTGAAATTATGAAGATGTTTTTCTATTTTCACTGCTTCATGAATACATTTCCTACTGTAAAGTTCTTTCATACAGATCAATTTTGCATCTTCTACATATATGATAGTTTGATTTCTAAAAATGATCAACCATTACGAATTTTTTGACTCAATCATATATGATGTACACATAATATTCTTTCAATCTAACATTTACTAAATGACCAATCTCACCAATGTATACATCACTGCATGAGAAAGGAATTTAATAGATGCCCTTTCTCATCTTAGCATCAATTAGTTCTTTAGCTTTATTGAGTGTATTAATATTCATATTATATATTAATGTATAACCACCATACATCACATATTCCATAATTCGTTTAAACCACATATCATATTGTTATAACGTTCAAAAAATTTTGCACGAAGGTTTTTAAACTATGGGATATATATATATTCACCCCATTCTATTGGAACAACCCGACCCTCCCATCCCCATTCAACCCTTCGGACGGGTGTATAGTTCCATCTGAACCCCCATCTGATGGGTGGGTTTATTCATTCAATCCGAGCGAGTGTCGATTTTAGGTTTATGTTCATTGGGTTGTGAGGACTAATAGAACGATTGGTCCTTTTTTTCCTTATGATAGTAACACTAAGCGTAGCACATAATATAATAATGGAAAATTTGAATCATAGGGGAGTGGGGAAATATAAAGTAAAACATATTATATTTTACTCTCTATTCTATATTTCTTCAACACCCTCGTATGTTCCATAAGGAGTTTTTGGGAGATCTTTAGTCTATAGTAGCATCTCTATGATGACTGTTATCATGGTGTTGTTGAGGCTTCTCTAGATGGTGTCTTTAACTTTATTGTATCCGAAGTGACTGACATGTGGTCATGTGTGCAATTCTAATCATTGTGTTTCTCTATAGAACCCTGGTTATGGTCGTGACAATGACCTTGCTCATGGGCCTACTCATGATCTTGTTTTGCAAAACCCTGATTGTGGTATTGAGCTATATGGTTTGTGGTGTTGGCGGTGGAGTACCTTTTTCCTAACTACCCCTGGTCACATTTCATGTAGGGTTCCTCTTTGTTTTCGACTATCAGGCTGGATACTTTGATCTCTGTTCTTGGCTTGGTTTCTTTACTTAGTGACTTCGAGGGTTCAAGTTGTGGTGGGACCTAGGGTTTCCTATCAATGATGGAGATAATTCTTGTCGAGTTTGTGGTCATCCTGTAAGAGGTTGAGTAGGCTTAGAAAGTGAACTACCCTTGGGTTTTGGTGGCATTTAGGAAGGATACAAGGTCACTTCTTGTGTTTGATTTAGCGTAGCTTAACTTGTGGCTTCTATCTGTACAAAAAAATCCAGCAATTTTGATAGAATATCACCAATACACTAATGTCCTCCTACCTTGAAAGATTTCTAAAACCTTTGGTGACTTCCACCAATATCATCTTCAGTCAATTGAAAAACATCAACTTGCACAAACTCAAAGCTATGACCCTAAGAATCAACAATATTTGATGCTTTTATCTGCATGGGTATAACATATCATGAATGCATTGACCCTACTCGTAACCTTTCTAATGCTTTTTTTTACCACAACTGACTTCCTTTTTTAATGGTTGACCACAATTTCTACTTTAGATTTGATGTTTTATCATCATAGATACAAATTATGGTTGTATCTATCTCAGTCTGATCTGATTAACCACAATTTCTAGTTTTCTGGCAAATTATTTCAACTGTACATCATCCAACCATGCCAGTGATTGAAGAAGAAAACATGCAAACCAAGGCAACATATAACGTTCTATAAATCTCTTCTTCTTCATATTCATAAACTCTATCATATTTCTTCTCTTCTATAATATCAATGCAAACACAAACTGAACGTGGATGCTATCGGAAACAAATTGTAAAAACACAAAAAATGGCTAATAAAGAAGATAAGAGATCCAAAAGACCTTTAATAGCAAGAATCCTGCTATTACGATTCATTAAAGCTGAATCTGCTGGGATAGGCCTTCTCAATGGTCACATAGGCATTATTCATATCAATGATCACATAGTTGTTCGTAGGAGAAGTTTCATGTACACAGATGTACTTCCCTGACTCCATAGTGACATGAGCAAATGGTATAAACAACATATTAATCTTGAGGCTTGGAAACTACAACGATACAAAAACACAAAACATGCGACTTTAGTCCCAACTTATTTTGTTAAATCATTATTTTATGCATTGAAATTTAGCTCCATGCTATTGAAGTAGAAAAGTTGTCAATACTAAAGCATGCAATAAAGTGCCATAGAAAAAATGATTTTAGATCTTGACTGCAATTTGAGATATGGATTTGTCCTCTGTCCTTTGTTTGTTGAGTTTGGACCATAAATGAGTCAAACATCACTGTATAAATGGTCAATAGTGAAATGTGTGGTAAAACCTGGTAGAAAATGAAATTTTCAATATACCACCTTTGCCAGAAGTATTGCTCCTCTGGTTTCTAACTTCAAAATTTCTATTTAACTCAAGCATCCTCAACAAACTCAAGCTTTCAAATAAGACTCTGAAGCCCGGAAGAAGGATAGAAATTATATCTCCAAACCTCTTCTAATGGATCTAACACCCACATGACAATAGATATAAGAGGGGGAAAAGATCTAACAGACAAAAATCCAAGTGAATACAAAACTTCCTTAGGAATTAGTGTAAACAAATTATACATTCAAAATTGTTGCCTTCTAATATGTTTTAACATTGTTTATCAAAAGTAATGTTACTAGAACTGACGATTTAAAAGGGAAAACAGGGGCTTTATTGCTTTGCATTTTCTGCCAAATTTTTATCGCTCTGCAATTTTTACCAAATTTTTAATTACTGAATTATTTTGCCGATTTTTATTTGGATGACCCTTTTTTTTTGTAAGCAAGTAGTTGTATTACCTTCCAGAATCAAAATTTACATATAAGGTTTGAGAGACTAGTGTTGAGGCTGCCATGAAAGGAAACCAACCCCATCAGCAAAGATAAAAGTTCCATAATATTCTACTAATTCCGTTGTTTTTTAACAGTCTGGTGTGATGCACATTCAAAATATCTAAGCTAAGCCTATTTCTTAAACAAGAAAGATAGCTATGTGGCTTGATAGGCTAGATGGAGGCTATGAGAAACAAAAAATAACAGACCATGAGAATTGCTTGCTTGTGTAGCTATGAGGGAAAGAATGCTCTAACACGTCCGACCATTTCAACTCCATCATCGCCTGTAGAAGCTCCTCTGTGGTGTGACATTGAGAAGGGTCTTGTGCTCTGAAATCCAGAAGCTAGTCCAGGTGCTTCTCCATCAGCTCCTGACGGAATTTCGTTTATCCAGTGTCCTTGTGTAGAGCCTAGATTGTTTCTCTCTAAACTTTAGTGAAGTCGGGGTGAGGTGGAGGAGTGGGGGCAGAACTGGAAGAAGCATCTGGATTAGGGGGAAGCAAACCAATGGTGGAGGTCAAGGGTGGAGCATCGAGCAATTTATGGTCTATGTCTTCGCATGTGGAATGAGGGGGTCATTGGGCCATGTTATTGTGCCAGGGACATGGGCAACAAGGATGAAAAATGAAAGGAGGTCGACCACAGCTTCTCTAAGAAGGCGTCCTCAGATTTAAGGCATAAAATGAGCGCAGAGCGAGTCACACCGAGGAAGAGAGGGAATGCAAAAGGTGTGTGAGGTCTGAGTTCGAATATCAGAGAAAAGGAGGAGAGCATGCTCGGGATGAAGAGCAGGCACCAGGAGAGGAGCTCGTGGGGCCGAGAAAAGTTCAAAATGAGTAATTTGTAGAGGAATCGTGACAAGGTTAACCTGAGAGGGAGGTTGAGGAGCCATCAATTCCACACATATTTCGTACAAGAGGGAGGACGACTTCAGGTTTAGTAGCAAGTGGAGTGAATGCTCACCGTCGGGTCATCACCCGAGGAGAGAGGGGGTGGGTGACGTGTGTTGACGTCGAAACACGCAACGTAGGGTACCTGCATGCAAATTGGTTGCAATGCCTTATTATTTATGTATAATTAATAATACACTAGATAGGTGGGACCCTGTGTGTGAATATGATGAAGGATGACTCGTCTCATGTGTGCTTATGTCTTGGTTGCGAAATAAGATCTACAATTTATTGTCTTGAAATCACTCTTTAAAACAAAATGGGCAAACAACAGGTTTATTGGCGATTTGATTAAAAGAGAAATGGTATTGTTTTGATGATCATCACAGTTCTATTCTGCTACACATAGTTTGAATGAGAATTTAAACTCCAGACTTGAAGTTGTATATGGTTATGGAATTGTGTTACTATGATTTAGTGTTAAGGGGTTATGCACCATTGTTTAAGTTTGAAATTCATAAGTGTTTGGGGCATGGCTTACCTTGCAAATGTGGCCATATAATATGTTGGTGCACAAATTAAGTTTGAAAACATAGTGTAAGGGTGGCGTATCCAACTTGCATTGAATTTGGTATGGCTATGGTGGATTATGCGTTGCATGTGCTAGCACGCTCATACTAGGCTATGGGTGATGGAGTAAATGTGGATACAACGTGCAATAATTGCACGTCGCTCTAAACCTACCTCGATGGTCGCCACCCTTGCTATGTTCACATTTAGTCATTTTTTTTTGTTGGTGTTGCCTCTGTGTTGCTCGACCTTGGAAGAAATAATCAGGTTTTGTTGATTCTCCTTTGCATTTTGCATCCAGGTATGAATGTTCTTGCTGCTCCATCCATGAATTATTGCTTTGCTCATTAATTTAATCAAAGGTTGGCTCTTGCATTCACGTACAATATGTGTTTTTCCAAACTTTATGGCATGTGGTTTTTCAAATGTCTAATGGTTTTCGAATGAATTTAGTCTCTGTTGGCGTTTATGTGCAAGCTAATTCATAGTTGAATGTCTCTTTTTGTTGAATGAAATTATGGTTGTTATGTTGCTCTACCTGTTGGAAAAAGTTGTGGTGGAAGTAGTTCGGGTTTGACTTGCCTCTGGTTATTCAATGGTTTCTTGTCTCTCTTATATAAGAATGGTGCCATTGCTCGCCTATGGATTATTTGTAACCCCTGTCTGCCAATTGTTTGTATATATCATGGATATATTTTCTTGCGGCCATCATAAAGGGTTTGTGAAGAGGTTTGTGGAAATTTGTGGTGGTAAAAGATGGTTGAAGTTTTGTTTTCGGGATAAACCCTCGAAGTGTTTTCCCTCTTGCTCGTTCATACCTCATTGCTTTTGATGAGTGGTATCTCAAACCCTGAACTTGATGACTGTGTAAGGGTGGGTAACCCAACATTGGATAAGTTCATTGTTCACATCTCTTTTGTCATGAGGTTTTGTCGATTTGTTTACTTAATGGTATTAGAGTTAATACCAATCTCACTTGGTGATAAACCGAGTCTGTTATATGATAGTTTTGAAAGACAATGTTTAAGAGTTATGGTCATGATGTGTTAGCATGCTTGAGGTGATCGGGTTTTTCATTGGATAGAATGTCTCTGTTGACAAATTGTGTATTTGTTGAATGAACTCTACGAACAGGAACAAAAGTGAAGAGTGGAAGATCTGTATTTAAAATCTCAGAAATTGTTTCATTACCCATGAGGGTCCCTTTTGGCCGATTTTGGGAGACTGTGTATGATCCGGATTATTTTTGGCACGAAATGAGAGCGGATATATAATAAAGAAATGCACAGAGATATCGCAGATATTCAATGATATAATAGAAATGTATCAAAGATGAAACCATAAACACAGATATACAGTAATACTCGATTTCTATTAATGAAAGAAATGTACAGAGACTGTAAAAATATAGAGTGAAAGACTCGTTAGAATGGTGGCAGCTTGTCTCTGAGAAGAGATGTGACAGCTACTTGCATTCGCAAGAAGATGATTACAATGAGGCTCTGAAGGCATTTTTACAATAAACATGAATGTCAAAAACCCTAGACATCCAAAAACCTAACCCTAGGAGATGAAGCGCCAAAAGTCATGTGGGCCCCGTTTGGGTAAGTTAGTCCATTAACTTCCCGAGGTCGTAGCTTTTGCGTACGATCTCCGTTTTATAAGTATGATAGCCTATTGGAAAGGTATCATCGAGGAGATTCATTTTGGAGCCTCAATCATGCATTTGGATATCATTGATTTGGGTCAATCCCGAAAAACCTTCATTTAGGCCCTCAAAATGGCCCCGGAAGTTAAAAACTACTAAAAATAGTAAATTGCCAAAATTGCCAGAAAACTGTTTTGAGCTAGTCGGACAAGGTGGGTGGCCACCGATATCCACCTGGATCAGTGTAGTGGTTAGAAAACACCGATTTCAATGGTTTTGGACCCATTTTGTCTATACATCAACTATTATTGTTGGTTGTTGGGTCGTTATGCTCTCTTGGCCATATTGTGCGCTGAATGTGTTATGTTATAGTTGTTGGAATGTTTCTTGGGACAATCATTTATTAAATTAATTATGTGAATATAATTTTAAAGTACACAGTGAATAGTCTTGGAATTTTGAAATAGAGAATTGGATTTTGATTTTGAAGCAGAAAAATGTTTGGCAATTTTGTTGTTATGGTGATGGTATCGTTTTCTATGGAAAATTATAGAACAATAACCATTTGGTTCCCTTTCATTATACCATTTTTCGCACATTACACTCCCTTCATTTTCCCACATACACTTATATCACTCCTTGTTCTATTATTAAGAATTTTTTTATAGAAAAGTCTGTATGAAAACGAAAGGGATGGATATGGAGGTTAGTTGATGATTGACGTTTGAGAGTTGGATATATACACAGTTTGATTATTTCCGTGATTGCTTGAACAATATTTGTGTCTCTTGTCCCATTCATGCTACCATATTTTGCACACTACAACCCCCTTATATTCCCAATGACCCTATCACTCCCTGTTCAAATGGAAATTGATTGACAAAGTTTTTAATGGATGGATTGCATGTGTTATGTAGTGGATAACAGAGCCAACTTTTGATTTTATTTAGGTAGAGTTTCATGCATGGATTATTAATAATTTTTCATGATTTATTGAATATTGCTACAGGATGAGATTTTTCAGCAGAGGCAGTAATGACAGAGGTAATAAAGGCAAGGGAAATTGACGGAGGGGTCATAGAAGACCTCGGTTCTCCATACATTTCGATGTTGACCCCCAGGAATTGAACCATCTTTTCCAAGTTGTTTTCTTCAACCTAGTAGGTCAAGGAATCCTCCAAACTCGACCAGAAAGACCTCCCTTCCAAGCACATCAAAATATCCCTGTTGTCTGAGTCCCTCCTCATGTGCCTATGCGACCAGAACTGCCCGCCAACGATGGTTGGCAAGAGATTGTTCACCAGCCTACTATTCACCACCACGGTTGGCCCATTGGATCATTTCCATTACCCCCTCCACCACCAAAAAATCAAGTTTCTGAAGTTGATCCTGCTATCTCTCCCGTGTAGTCATCACATGCCAGTAAAATATTAAAAACAAATATCCCCGAGCCTGTGCAGGACAAGGGAAAAGAAATATACACTCACTCCAACTCATCCAAATAATCTACCAAATCGGTCTCCTCTTGTCTTCATCTTAAGGATGATTTTTCTCATGTTATTAGTGCAGTTCAGCCTCAAGGCTCTAACTAGTCAAAGGTTGTCACATAAAAAGCAAAAGGAGACAACAATGAGAAGAGGCCTAATGCCTCACATAGTAAATATGGATTTTGATAATGATTAATGTTGTTTCATATGATGGAAACAATATTTTTACTTTGGTAAATTTTTGTACAACATGCATATTTTTAGACATTCTTTTTGGGACAACATGGATATGATACCTTTTTGGATATGATCATATTATATTGAGCTGATATTTAAAATATGTGGTCATAATTTTGAAAATTAGAGTTACAAGGAGGATATATTTGAAATCTAATGATTGTTTTTTTATATATAATTCATGTCTTGATGACTATTAAAGGGAATAATTGGGAGTCACAAGGGGTCCCACCTATTTAGTTATTATTTAAAGACCCTTATTTATATATTATTATTATTTATTTGTCTCAAACTAATTAGTGAAGTTAATCTGACTTAACTAAAGAAAGGTAGTTGAACTACCCTAACTTATTGAGGAAGAATAAAAGTTCAATGAGATGAAGAGACAAAGTGGGATAATAGAGGTAGAACTACAACCAAAGGTTTGCTCTGTACCAGTGAGATACTTTCAACTTTCATTCATTCTAAGTTTACTAGAAAGATAATCCTCTTGATGACAACAGGGTCTTATTGAAGGCAACAAGATTCAAAAACCGAATCACATATTTCAGCGTCTTGTTTTAAAGGTGTATGATTTATCTTTGACAGTTTGTATATTTTTGTTTGCCAATGAATTGAGTTGCATGACTGATAAAGAATATCTTGCAGAGTCAAGTGACAACATTTTGTGGCAAGCTGATCCATATCTTTAGCTTCGGTTTTCTTCTTTATTGTCAGAGTCTTGTTGTATGGTTCCCATCGAAGGCTCCTAAATTTGATTTTGGTCCCTACCCTCGCAAGGGTTTGTAGATAGAAATTAGTTTTGTATCTCAGAATGAAATAAATGAAAAATCAAATTATTGTTTCAGTCTCACACATGTGTTTTAATGATCTGGTTCATTCTTTTACTTTGATCTCCATATATACATTTGTATAATTTTTGTACACATTCATGTAACTTTGTTTAAGTTTACTTCTTTTGCATTGATATATACAACATATAAAAACCATCCTTGGTCCTTTGTAATTAATACTTGTGGATTAAGCGATTGTTTTTTAGGCTATAAACCTCGGGTGACATTCCCAACTATCTTGTCTTATCATGACAAGATCTGAAAATGTTTGAGTAATGTTTTTCATACCTTTTCCTCAACAACATGCATGCTGTCAAGGTGGATGTGGCTGATGGATGTCACCCCATCCATGGTATTCGGATGACCCCCTTTTTTTTTGCTAGTTTGTCCGTGACTAGCCTATGGCTTGAGAAACCGCGACTCAGGGGCATCTAAGCCGTCAAAAACACTCGGGGATTGCACCTGGCCTAAGCCACACCAACCCTTAACATGGCTGTATTTTTTGTCCCCGTAGGCTTCGAACTGGTGACTTAACATCACAAAGTCCCTTAACAACACACTCTGTCACCGACTGTCCTACACCTCGAGGACTATTTGGATGACCCTTGATATACATTTTGGTACACAATTTTTGCAACATTTATGATAAGTGTTGAAATAGATCATTTAAAATACACATCAGATCTAGATCTGCAATTATCTAGAATTTGTGGCTCGATGGTAAGTAGCACAACATAAACTAATATTGAAATTAATCATTACAAGTCAGAGATCTTAAATTGGTTTGTAGTTTATTTCCCTCAAAGAGGAATCACATGCAAGTCAGGGCTACTGATAAGATTAGTTAGGACCACAACATTGTGTCCCCAGAACACTTGCAGAGTAAATCAATAGATCAGATCGTGTGACTTGATCTATCTTATTAGAAAAGACACATAGGATAAAAAAAATATGGAATCTATAACAATACACACTAATGATGTATATATAATTTCCATATTATCTTTCGAGGAGTTAGTATGCAAAAACTCTCATATATGATAGTGGAGTTAAGAGGCAAAACATATTCATACACGAAATATCCCTATAAAATAAAACAAACAAAATTGTCATGTTTCTCGGTGTAACTCGTCGTCAGGACTTGCTTCACGGTGATCGGGGCACTAGCTGCAGCCTTGGCGCCGGAGCAAAAAAAAAATTCCATCTCGAACTACAATTATTCACACAAAAAAAAACCCTATTTCCGATCGAACATATCTAATTCCACAAAAAGCCTAGAACAACNTCAAAATCACCCGGGGATCGCACCCGGCCTGAGCCACACCAACCCTTAACATGGTTGGATTTTTTGTCCCCGCAGGTTTCGAACCGGTGACTTTAACATCAAGGAGTAGCTTAACAACACACTCTGTCACCGACTATCCTACACCTTGAGGACTATTATTATATATTTTTAAATATTATTATATAAAACTAATAAAATTGTTATAATCACCTAAAATATCATATAGGCATAAAGTGATATAGTGTTTATAAACCTTTATAAATTATAAATATGAATTAGCACTTTATAATTAATGGAAATATCATGTTTACACATACTATTATTATAATTTTTAAATATTATATAAAATTAATAAAATTGTTATAATCACCTAAAATATCATATATATTGTTGGCATAAAGTGCTATAGTGTTTATAAACATTTATAAATTATAAATATGAATTTTGTTTTGTGTTCTATACACTAAATTTTTGAAAAATTACCCATGGTTATATTTTAAAATATTATATAAAATTAATACAATTATTATAATCACCCAAAATATCCTATTATATTTTGGGAATATTATATAAAATCAATACCATCATTATAATCACCCAGAATATCATGTTATATTTTAGAAATATTATATAAATTTAATACAATTATCATAATCACCCAAAATACCATGCTTGCATGTACGATTGTTACATCTTTGTTAAATATTATATAAAATTATAATCATTTAAAATATCATGTTGGCAAGCACAATGCAATGTAGTGTTTACAAATCTTTTAAAGGTTGGTACTTTTTTTTTTCTTTTTCTTATTTTTCGAAGGTTCAATTTTCTTGCTTTGTTGGAGGTCTATGGTATTGGTTCTAATATTTTGTCTTTTGATTCACATTTAATCTCTCCAGGGTTGGGAGAGGTGTAAACAGGGCGGAGTATTGAGTGAGGATTTTTCCAATGGATTTACTCAAATGAGGTGAGATTATGATGAGTAGGGATTTAAATTTTTATTTGGATGAGGCTTACATATGGGGCTTTGCTACTTAAGGAGTTTCATTTTTTTTTTTGGTTGAGAACGTTAGAGGAATTGGGTTTATATGATTTTGAACATGTTACGAGGATTTGGGTCTATATGATGTTGAACGTGTTAAGAGGATTTGGGTTTATATGATGTTGAGCCTCTTAAGTTAAGACTTACTTAGAAGAATATGAAGCTAGGTGAAGAGAGAATTGCAAAAACATAAGATAGGTTTATTTTGTTTGATTCTTTTGTCAATTACCAATTGAGAATAAGACAATGGGTTGGTGTGGGGAGTAATTTTCTCTACCAGTGCTATTGGAAATGGAAAAAGGTGGCAATAAACCACCTAACTCCTTTAAGTTTAGTTCTAACTCCTTTAAGTTTAGTTTTTCATGGATGGACGAGGAAACTTTTACTAAATTTATCAAGGAAAAATCACAAAGATTCATATGGAAACCTGTGTATATTATCGTACTCAATGTACATTTCAAATTATGCAGTTGAGTCCATCATTAGGAGAAACAGATCTCAATGGAATATGAGTAAACACTGACCCATAATACAATTAACTACCATGTTATTGCCACTAAAGCTAAAGTCAACTAGTATTCAATTGATTAATGATGATTTAATAATAATTACTAATTAAAGAGTGTTAACAAGCAATGACAACAATGACTAATTATGGTTATTTATCGTTATCTTATTCCTAAGGATGTGAGTAAGCGGTTTCCAAGACTTGTTCAAGACTAATCCATCATCTCTGTTGAAATTATGAAGATGTTTTCATTCCTACTTTAAAGTTCTTTCATACAGATCACTTTTGCATCTTCTACATATATGATAGTTTGATTTCTAAGAATGATCAACCATTACAAATTTTTTAACTCAATCATATATGATGTCCACATAATGTTCTTTCCATCTAACATTTACTAAATGACCAGTCTCACCAATGTATACATCATTGCATGAGAAAGGAATTTAATAGATGCCCTTTCTCATCTTAACATCAATCACTTCTTTAGCTTTATTGAGTGTATTAATATTAATATTATATATTAATGTATAACCACCATACATCACATATTCCATAATTCGTTTAAACCACATATCATATTGTTATAACGTTCAAAAAAATTTGCACGAAGGTTTTTAAACTATGGGATATATATCTTCACCCCATTATTTTACAACAACCCGACCCTCCCATCCCCATTCAACCCTTCGGACGGGTGTATAGTTCCATCTGAACCCCCATCTGATGGGTGAGTTTATTCATTCAATCCGAGCGAGTGTCGATTTTAGGTTTATGTTCATTGGGTTGTGAGGACCAATAGAACGATTGGTCCTTCTTTTCCTTATGATAGTAACACTATAGTAACACTAAGCGTAGCACATAATATAATAATGGAAAATTTGAATCTGGGGAAATATAAAGTAAAACATATTATATTTTACTCTCTATTCTATATTTCTCTAACACCTTCATATGTTCCATAAGGAGTTTTTGGGAGATCTTTAGTCTATAGTAGCATCTCTATGATGACTCTTATCATGGTGTTGTTGAGGCTTCTCTAGATGGTGTCTTTAACTTTATTGTATCCGAAGTGACTGGCATGTGGCTATGTGTGCAATTCTAATCATTGTGTTTCTCTATAGAACCTTGGTTATGGTCTTGACAATGACCTTGCTCATGGGCCTACTCATGGTCTTGTTTTGTAAAACCTTGATCATGGTATTGAGCTACATGGTTTGTGGTGTTGGTGGTGGAGTACCTTTTTCCTAACTACCCCTGGTCACATTCTATGTAGGGTTCCTCTCTGTTTTCGACTATCAGGCTGGATACTTTGATCTCTGTTCTTGGCTTGGTTTCTCTACTTAGTGACTTCAAGGGTTCAGGTTGTGGTGGGACCTAGGGTTTCCTATCAATGATGGAGATAATTCTTGTCGAGTTTGTGGTCAACCTGTAAGAGGTTGAGTAGGCTTAGAAAGTGAACTACCCTTGGGTTTTGGTGGCATTTAGGAAGGATACAAGGTCACTTCTTGTGTTTGATTTAGCGTAGCTTAACCTGTGGCTTCTATCTGTACAAAAAAATCCAGCAATTTTAATAGAATATCACCAATACACTAATGTCCTCCTACCTTGAAAGATTTCTAAAACCTTTGGTGACTTCCACCAATATCATCTTCAGTCAATTGAAAAACATCAACTTGCACAAACTCAAAGCTATGACCCTAAGAATCAACAATATTTGATGCTTTTATCTGCATGGGTATAACATATCATGAATGCATTGACCCTACTCGTAACCTTTCTAATGATTTTTTTTACCACAACTGACTTCCTTTTTTAATGGTTGACGACAATTTCTACTTTAGATTTGATGTTTTATCATAATAGATACAAATTATGGTTGTATCTATCTCAGTCTGATCTGATTAACCACAATTTCTAGTTTTCTGGCAAATTATTTCAACTGTACATCATCCAACCATGCCATTGATTGAAGAAGAAAACATGCAAACCAAGGCAACATATAACCTTCTATAAAGCTCTTCTTCTTCCTATTCATAAACTCTATCATATTTCTTCTCTTCTATAATATCAATGCAAACACAAAGCGAACATGGATGCTACCGGAAACAAATTGTAAAAACACAAAAATTGGCTAATAAAGAAGATAAGAGACCAAAAAGACCTTTAATAGCAAGAATTATGCTATTAGGATTCATTAAAGTTGAATATGTTGGGATAGGCCTTCTCAATGGTCACATAGGCATTATTCATATCAATGATCACCTAGTTCACGGGAGAAGTTTCTTGTACACATATGTACTTCCCTGACTCCATAGTGACATGAGAAAATGGTATAAACAACATATTAATCTCGAGGCTTGGAAACTACAACGATACAAAAACACAAAACAAGAGACTTTTGTCCCAACTTATTTTGTTAAATCATTATTTTCTGCATTGAAATTTAGCTCCATGCTATTGAAGTAGAAAAGTTGTCAATACTAAAGCATGCAATAAAGTGCCATAGAAAAAATGATTTTAGATCTTGACTGCAATTTGAGAGATGGGTTTTTCCTCTGTCCTCTGTTTGTTGATTTTGGACCATAAATGAGTCAAACATCACTGTATAAACAGTCATTAGTGAAATGTGTGGTAAAACCTAGTAGAAAATGAAATTTTCAATATACCACCTTTGCTAGAAGTATTGCTCCTCTGGTTTCTAACTTCAAAATTTCTATTTAACTCAGGCATCCTCAACAAACTCAAGCTTTCAAATAAGACTCTGAAGCCCGGAATAAGGATAGAAATTATATCTCCAAACCTCTTCTAATGGATCTAACACCCACATGACAATAGATATAAGAGGGGGAAAAGATCTAACAGACCCAAATCCAAGTGAATACAAAAATTCCTTAGGAATTAGTGTAAACAAATTATACATTCAAAATTGTTGGCTTCTAATATGTTTTAACACTGTTTGTCAAAAGTAATGTTACTAGAACTGACAATTTAAAAGGGAAAATAGGGGCTTTTACTACTTTGCATTTTCTGCCAAATTTTTATCGCTTTGCAATTTTTACCAAAATTTTAATTGCTGAATTATTTTGCCGATTTTTATTTGGATGGCCCCTTTTTTTTTGTATGCAAGTAGTTGTATTACCTTTCAGAATCAAAATTTACATATAAGGTTTGAGAGACTAGTGTTGAGGCTGCCATGAAAGGAAACCAACCCCATCACCAAAGATAAAAGTTCCATAATATTCTACTAATTCCGTTGTTTTTTAACAGTCTGGTGTGATGCACATTCAAAATATCTAAGCTAAGCCTATTTCTTAAACAATAAAGATAGCTATGTGGCTTGATAGGCTAGATGGAGGCTATGCGAAACAAAAAATAGCAAACCATGAGAATTACTTGCTTGTGTAGCTATGAGGGAAAGCATGCACTAACACGTCTGACCATTTCAACTCCATCGTCGCCTGTAGAAGCTCCTCTGTGGTGTGACACTGAGAAGGGTCTTGTGCTCCGGAATCCAGAAGCTAGTCCAGGTGCTTCTCCATCAGCTCCTGGCGGAATTTCGTTTTTGCAGTGTCCTTGCGTAGAGCTTGGATTGTTTCTCTCTGAACTTTAGTGAAGTCTGGGTGAGGTGGAGGAGTGGGGGCAGAACTGGAAGAAGCATCTGGATTAGGGGGAAGCAAACCAATGGTGGAGGTCAAGGGTGGAGCGTCAAGTAGTTTATGGTCTATGTCTTCGCATGTGAGGGGGTTGTTGGGTCATGTTATTGTGCCAGGGACATGTGAAATAAGGATGTGGAATGAAAGGAGGCTGACCACTCTGTGAATATCGTGCGCCTTCTCTAAGAAGGCGTCCTCATATTTAAGGCATAAAATGAGCACAGAGTGAGTCACACCAAGGAAGAGAGGGAATGCAAAAGGTGTGTGAGGCCGGAGTTCGAATATCAGAGAAAAAGAGGAAAGCATGCTTGGGACGAAGAGCAGGCACCTAGAGAGGATCTTACGGGGCCGAGAAAAGTTCAAAATGAGTAATCTGTAGAGGAATCGTGATAAGGTTAACCTAAGAGGGAGGTTGAGGAGCCATCAATTCCACACAGATTTCGTACAGGAGGGAGGACGACTTCAAGTTTAGTAACAGGTGGAGTGAATGCTCACCGTCGAGTCGTCACCCGAGGAGAGAGGGGATGGGTGACGTGTGTTGACGCCGAAACACACAACGTAGGGCACCTGCATGCAAATTGGTTGCAATGTCTTATTATTTATGTATAATTAATAATACACTAGATAGGTGGGACCTTGTGTGTGAATATGATGAAGGATGACTCATCTCTTGTGTGCTTATGTCTTGGTTGCAAAATAAGATCTACAATTTATTGTCTCGAAATCACTCTTTAAAACAAAATGGGCAAACAACAGGTTTATTGGTGATTTGATTAAAAGAGAAATGGTATTGTTTTGATGATCATCACAGTTCTATTCTGCTACACATAGTTTGAATGAGAATTTAAATTCGAGACTTGAAGTTGTATATGGTTATGGAATTGTGTTACTATGATTTAGTGTTAAAGGGTTATGCACCATTGTTTAAGTTTGAAATTCATAAGTGTTTGGGGCATGGCTTACCTTGCAAATGTGGACATATAATATGTTGGTGCACAAATTAAGTTTGAAAACACAGTGTAAGGGTGGCGTATCCAACTTGCATTGAATTTGGTATGGCTATGGCGGATTATGTGTTGCATGTGCTAGCGCGCTCATATTAGGCTATGGGTGATGGAGTAAATGTGGATACGACGTGCAATAATTGCACGTCGCTCTAAACCTACCTCGATGGTCGCCACCCTTGCTATGTTCACATTTAGTCATTTTTTTTGTTGGTGTTGCCTCTGTGTTGCTCGACCTTGAAAGAAATAATCAGGTTTTGTTGATTCTCCTTTGCATTTTTCATCCAGGTATGAATGTTCTTGTTTCTCCATCCATGAATTATTGCTCTGCTCATTAATTTAATCAAAGGTTGGCTCTTGCATTCTCGTACAATCTGTTTTTTTCCAAACTTTATGGCATGTGGTTTTTCAAATGTCTAATGGTTTTTTAATGAATTTAGTCTCTGTTGGCGTTTATGTGCAAGCTAATTCATAGTTGAATGTCTCTTTTTGTTGAATGAAATTATGGTTGTTATGTTTCTCTACCCATTGGAAAAAGTTGTGGTGGAAGTAGTTCAGGTTTGACTTGCCTCTGGTTATTCAATGGTTTCTTGTCTCTCTGATATAAGAATGGCGTCATTTCTCGCCTATGGATTATTTGTAACCCCTGTCTGCCAATTGTTTGTATATATCATGGATATATTTGCTTGCGGCCATCATAAAGGGTTTGTGAAGAGGTCTGTGAAAATTTGTGGTGGTAAAAGATGGTTGAAGTTTTGTTTTTGGGATAAACCCTTGAAGTGTTTTCCCTCTTGCTCTCTCATACCTCATTGCTTTTGATGAGTGGTATCTCAAACCCTGAACTTGATGACTGTGTAAGGGTGGCTAACCCAACATTGGATAAGTTTGTTGTTCACATCTCTTTTGTCATGAGGTTTTTTCGATTTGTTAACTTGATGGTGTTAGAGTTAATACCAATCTCACTTGGTGATAAACCCAGTCTGTTATATAATAGTTTTGAAAGACAATGTTTAAGAGTTATGGTCATGTTGTGTTAGCATGCTTGAGGTGATCGGGTTTTTCGTTGGATAGAATGTCTCTGTTGAAAAATTGTGTATTTGTTGAATGAACTTTGCGAACAGGAACAAAAGTGAAGAGTGGAAGATCTGTATTTAAAATCTCAGAAATTGTTTCATTACCCATGAGGGTCCCTTTTGGCCGATTTTGGGAGATTGTGTATGATATGGATTATTTTCGGCACGAAATGAGAGTCGAGATATAATAAAGAAACGCACAGAGATATCACAGATATTCAATGATATAACATAAATGTATTAGAGATGCAACCATAAACACAGATATATAGTAATACTCTATTTCTATTAATGAAAGAAATGTACAGAGACTGTAAAAATACAGAGTGAAAGACTCGCTAGAATGGTGGTAGCTTATCTCTGAGAAGAGATGTGATGGCTACTCGCATTCGCAAGAAGATGATTACAATGAGGCTCTAAAGGCCTTCTTACAATAAACATGAATGTCAAAAAACCTAGACATCCAAAAACCTAACCCTAGGAGATGAAGCGCCAAAAGTCATGTGGGCCCCGTTTGGGTAAGTTAGTACATTAACTTCCCGGGGTCGTAACTTTTGCATACGATCTCTGTTTTAGAAGTATGATAGCCCGTTGGAAAGGTATCGTCGAGGAGATTCATTTTGGGGCCTCAATCATGCCCTTGGATCTCATTGAGTTGGGTTGATCCCGAAAAACCTTCATTTAGGCCCTCAAAATGGCCCCGGAAGTTAAAAACTGCTAAAAATAGTAAATTGTCAAAATTGCCAGAAAATTGTTTTGAGCCAGTCGAACAAGGTGGGTGGCCACCGATATCCACCTGGATCATTGTAGTGGTTATAAAACACCGATTGCAATGGTTTTGGACCCATTTTGTCTATACATCAACTGTTATTGTTGGTTGTTGGGTCGTTATGCTCTCTTGGCCATATTGTGCCCTGAATGTGTTATGTTATAGTTGTTGGAATGTTTCTTGGGACAATCATTTATTAAATGAATTATGTGAATATAATTTTAAAATACATAGTGAATAGTCTTGGAATTTTGAAATAGAGAATTGGATTTTGATTTTGAAGCAGAAAAATGTTTGGCATTTTTGTTGTTATGGTGATGGTATTGTTTTCTATGGAAAATGATAGAACAATAACCATTTGGTTCCCTTTCATTATACCATTTTTCGCACATTACACTCCCTTCATTTTCCCACATACAATTATATCATTCCTTGTTCTATTATTAAGCATTTTTTTATAGAAAAGTCTGTATGAAAGCAAAAGGGATGGATATGGAGGTTAGTTGATGATTGATGTTTGAGAGTTGGATATATACACAGTTTGATTATTTCTGTGATTGCTTGAACAATATTTGTGTCTCTTTTCCCATTCATGCTACCATATTTCGCACACTACAAACCCCTCATATTCCCAATGACCCTATCACTCCCTGTTCATATGACAATTGATTGACGAAGTTTTTAATGGATGGATTGCATGTGTTATGTAGTGGATAACAGAGCCAACTTTTGATTTTACTTAGGTAGAGTTTCATGCATGGATTATTAATAAATTTTCATGATTTATTGAATATTGCTACAGGATGAGATTTTTCAGTAGAGGCAGTAATGACAGAGGTAATAAAGGCAGGGGAAATTGACAGAGGGGTCATAGAAGACCTCGGTTCTCCATACATTTTGATGTTGACCCCCAGGAATTGAACCATCTTTTCCAAGCTATTTTCTTCAACCTAGTAGGTCAAGGAATCCTCCAGCCTCGACCAGAAAGACCTCCCTTCCAAGCACATCAAAATATCCCTGTTGTCTGAGTCCCTCCTCATGTGTCTATGCGACTAGAACTGCCCGCCAACAATGGTTGGCAAGAGATTGTTCACCAACCTACTATTCACCACCACAGTTGGCCCATTGGATCATTGCCATTACCCCCTCCACCACCAAAAAATCAAGTTTCTGAAGCTGATCCTGCTATCTCTCCCATGTAGTCATCACATGCCAGTAAAAGATTAAAAAAAATATTCCCGAGCCTGTGCAGGATAAGGGAAAAGAAATATCCACTCACTCGAACTCATCCAAATAATCTACCAAATCGGTCTCCTCTCGTCTTCATCTTAAGGATGATTTTTCTCATGTTATTAGTGCAGTTCAGCCTCAAGGCTCTAACCAGTCAAAGGTTGTCACATAAAAATCAAAAGGAGACAACAATGAGAAGAGGCCTAATGCCTCACATAGTAAATATGGATTTTGATAATGATTAATGTTGTTTCATATGATGAAAACAATATTTTTACTTTGGTAAATTTTTGTACAACATGCATATTTTTAGACATTCTTTTTGGGACAACATGGATATGATACCTTTTTGGATATGATCAGATTATATTGAGTTGATATTTAAAATATGTGGTCATAATTTTGAAAATTGGAGTTACAAGGAGGACATATTTGAAATCTAATGATTGTTTTTTTATATATAATTCATGTCTTGATGACTATTAAAGGAAATAATTGGGAGTCACAAGGGGTCCCACCTATTTAGGTATTATTTAAAGACCCTTATTTATATATTATTATTATTTATTTGTCTCAAATTAATTAGTGAAGTTAATCTGACTTAACTAAAGAAAGGTAGTTGAACTACCCTAACTTATTGAGGAAGAATAAAAGCTCAATGATATGAAGAGACAAAGTGGGATAATAGAAGTAGAACTACAACCAAAGGTTTGCTTTGTACTAGTGAGATACTTTCAACTTTCATTCATTCTAAGTTTACTAGAAAGATTAATCCTCTTGATGACAACAGGGTCTTATTGAAGGAAACAAGATTCAAAAACCGAATCACATATTTCAACATCTTGTTTTAAAGGTGTATGATTTATCTTTGACAGTTTGTGTATTTTTGTTTGCACATGAATTGAGTTGCATCACTGATAAAGAATATCTTGCAGAGTCAAGTGACAATATTTTGTGGCAAACTGATCCAGATCTTTAGCTTCGGTTTTCTTCTTTATTGTCAGAGTCTTGTTGTATGGTTCCCATCGAAGGCTCCTAAATTTGATTTTGGTCCCTACCCTCGCAAGGGTTTGTAGATAGAAATCAGTTTTGTATCTCAGAATGAAATAAATGAAAAATCAGAGTATTGTTTCAGTCTCACACATGTGTTTTAATGATCTGGTTCATTCTTTTGCTTTGATCTCCATATATACATTTGTATAATTTTGGTACACATTCATGTAACTTTGTTTAAGTTTACTTCTTTTGCATTGATATATACAACATATAAAAACCATCCTTGGTCCTTTGTAATTAATACTTGTGGATTAAGCGATTTTTTTTTAGGCTTTAAACCTCGGGTGACATTCCCAACTATCTTGTCTTATCATGATAATATCTGAAAATGCTTGAGTAATGTTTTTCATAGCTTTTCCTCAACAACGTGCATGCTGTCAAGGTGGATGTGGCTGATGGATGTCACCCCATCCATGGTATTCGGATGACCCCCTTTTTTTTTGCTAGTTTGTCCGTGACTAGCCTATGGCTTGAGAAACCGCGACTCAGGGGCATCTAAGCCGTAAAAAACACTCGGGGATCGCACCTGGCCTGAGCCACACCAACCCTTAACATGGCTGTATTTTTTGTCCCCGTAGGCTTCGAACTGGTGACTTAACATCACAAAGTCCCTTAACAACACACTCTGTCACTGACTATCCTACACCTCGAGGACTATTTGGATGACCCTTGATATACATTTTGGTACACAATTTTTGCAACATTGATGATAAGTGCTGAAATAGATCATTTAAAATACACATCAGATCTAGATCTGCAATTATCTAGAATTTGTGGCTCGATGGTAAGTAGCACAACATAAAATAATATTGAAATTAATCATTACAAGTCAGAGATCTTAAATTGGTTTGTAGTTTATTTCCCTCAAAGAGGAATCACATGCAAGTCAAGGCTACTGATAAGATTAGTTAGGACCACAACATTGTGTCCCCAGAACACTTGCAGAGTAAATCAACAGATCAGATCGTGTGAATTGATCTATCTTATTAGAAAAAACACATAGGATAAAAAAAAATATGGAATCTATAACAATACACACTAATGATGTATATATAATTTCCATATTATCTTTCGAGGAGTTAGTATGCAAAAACTCTCATATATGATAGTGGAGTTAAGAGGCAAAACAAATTCATACACGAAATATCCCTATAAAATAAAACAAACAAAATTGTCATGTTTCTCGGTGTAACTCGCCGTCAGGACTTGCTTCACGGTGATCGGGGCACTAGCTGCAGCCTTGGCGCCGGAGCAAAAAAAAAAATTCCATCTCGAACTACAATTATTCACACAAAAAAAACCCTATTTCCGATCGAACATATCTAATTCCACAAAAAGCCTAGAACAACTGATCTGCTAAAAATCCGTCTATAATTAACCAAACCTTGCAATACCAAGCTCAAAAAAATTATATAACTATAATTATTATTATAGTTGTGGGTGAAAATGAGATTCAAGGAAAAATAGGAAAATATATAACTATAATTTGTTGGTTTCTACATTTTTCACATTTTCCTTATTACTTTGTACGATTGCATTGAATATATATAAAATTTAAATAATTTTTTTATTTAATTTTAAAGTTTATTAAAAAAATATTTAATTTTAAAATCTATTAAAATTTATTGCATTATCTATTAAAGATTTAACGAAAATCAATTTATTACAATAAATTATATACACAATTTTAAATTTATTGATTTTTTTTATAAATAATTTTAAAATTTATTAAAAAAAATTCATTATTATTGAATTAAAGATTGCATTCAGATTAATGCTAGAAAGGCCATCTTAATAAGGTATTAAATTATTAGGTTTGGGCCTTCTTAATAAGAGATATCATATTCTCTTTATTTCATTAATATGCGATTTATTTAAAATTTTCTTTTTTATTTCTTGTCCACGTTGAGGACTTAATATTGAGGACTTAAATGGAGGTGGAAAATTATTTCTAAAGGGACATGAGGATTTTAAAATAAGTATTGTTAATGGTAGTATTTTAGTAGTTGCTTGTGTTTTGAATTCTAGAAAGAATAGTGTTTTAGCAATTGTTTGTGTTTTGAATTCAATTCGAGAGATAAAATTAGACTTACTTGTAATGTATGGGGTAGTTTCTAAGTTGGGATGTGGCATGCCAAGGTGCTTTGTGAACATGAGGTTAGGGTTTAGGTATGGGTTGTCCTACACTAAAAATTCAAAGACTAATTAAATGTTTAACTATGTATTTACTTGGTTTNTTGTAATGTATGGGGTAGTTTCTAAGTTGGGATGTGGCATGCCAAGGTGCTTTGTGAACATGAGGTTAGGGTTTAGGTATGGGTTGTCCTACACTAAAAATTCAAAGACTAATTAAATGTTTAACTATGTATTTACTTGGTTTTTTTTTCCATTTTTAATTATTCAAAAGAATAATTAAAATATGGGAGTATGTTTAACTATGTATTTATTTGGTTTTTTTTTCCATTTTTAATTATTCAAAAGAATAATTAAATATGGGAGTGCATTAAGAATTTAAACATAATTTCTTTCATGTTATAAGTTAATTATTATTTTTTATACATTAATTACGAATAACAAAATAATTCTCTTTTTCAATTATATTTTAATCTTATCCTCTAACTAATTTCAAGTAATTACTTATCGTTAACTATATTTATTATTTAATTATTATTATTAGTTATTATTAACTATATTATTATTTAATAATTATTATTGATTAACTATATTGTTATTATTTAACAAGTGTTGCATGGCAATATAGTCCTTGCCATGTAAGTTTTGAAATAATATGTGATTAAGACCATGGGTAAGTTTTAAAATAATAATGGATTAAAGGCCATGTTTCTTGTTCCATGGCGACTCCAAACATAAAACCTAAATACCGTAATTGAAATTTGTGAGTATTATGCACGATACCCAAGTGAAAGTATCCCTAAGAATCTAATCGAACCTAATTGAACCTCTCTCCAGAAATATCTTTATATATACACTTTTGGTTTTATTTCTTTCAACTATCTTATAAGTTTTCCTCTAAGATATATTTTGCCAAAACCGTTGATTTTGTGTTTTGGTGTCCCGTGAATGAGTTAAGCATCATAACTCTCTATAGAAGCTAACGAGGACGTACAACTTGTGTTTTCTCTTTAATCGACTCAAAGAAAGAAACAAGTGTTGCATGGCAGCGTAGTCCCTGCCAGGTTGGAATGGGAATAAATGCACTGTTATGGCAGGATCGAGGGAGAAATAGAATCCTGAAGCGGCAGAGACACGTGGGAAGCAGCTTGAAGTACATGTGGTATCCATGCAGAAGATGACTCGTGGCAGTGTGTCACACACCAACTATAAGACATCGGGTTGGTAGATGACTCGGGGAGAATGTCACTGCTGCAGTTAATCATAATATTATATTAATATGGGGTTAATATGCGAACGATGGTGTCAATCCTACTACGGTTTTTATAGATGTGATACTTTAGTTTAAGTTTTTTCTTGGGGCATGTATAGTTCAAATATGGGACTTAGAAAATTTCCGTCGTAATGAGTTGAACCAATAAAAAATGATAGTAGTAGTTTTTTTGTTTTTCTTTTTAAATAAAGGCTCCTGGAAAAAAGGACCAGGAATTGCACACATTAAACATTCAAATATAATAAACATAATTTCTTGACATCCAACATACTTGAAGAAAAAAATTATGAGCACATTAAAATAAAAGAAGATGATCGATATGCATAAAGAGAACTAATTTAGCATTCTGAAAGCACCGTCGAAATTGTTCCCGAATTAGTTTTCTTTGAAATTTATCGAAAATTAATGATGCATGTTACATATTTCTTGAATCTGTTACATATCTGAAAATTTAAATGCATTTGTCATATAGACTGGGATTGGGGCTCCCACAGACCATAAAAGAAATAAGTACAAGAAATAGGACTGTAGAAAGAATCAGTGCGCGACGGTAGAGAGGAAGACCTGAAAAGAAGAAATTGGAAGTTATTAGTCTTTGGTTAGAGATTTCTATTTAAAGAGGTAGAATAACTAGATTGATAAAGAAAGCAAGATGTGATTAGTATAAATATGTGATCAGTATAGACTTACTATGAAGTTGATGCATTTTTTTTTCTCTCATGGAAGGACACTAGAATCATGCCAATCGGTTGTTGCCCTTCGTCAGTGAGCTTGTCCATTCTCCTTTGGATCCATTCTTCAATGTAGCTTCTCATGGGGGCTAGTTGATTTCATCCCGGATTTCTATGTTGAAAAGCTCATTTTCTAATTTCCTTAGATCGATAGAAATATTATGCAGAGCCTACTCAATTTATTCATTATGTGTCGAATAGTTCACTAGCTAGTTCTCGACATCATCTTGACCATATTCAAGGATGCCGTAAAACTTTTCTAATGACAACCCCTTTAAAATATCAACTTGTTCATCGAAGGCTTGCTTGGTTAAGGACAAGGAGTTGTGAATTAAGTTTGGGTCTTGAACCTCGTCGGTACTTTCACTAAGTCTATTTGGGTCAAGTTTGTGAATAATTCTTCTTTCTCTGATATGGGTTGTTCACATGATTCGACAATGAGGTGTAGGTTCTTAACTTTCTCTTTCCAGCATGCTTTTAATTGTTTGATCCAATTTTGGGAGCGGAGATCTTCTTGTCTTCTTTCATATCTGAGATGTTGATGACATGGTTGCCAAAATGGATCATTGTCTGTTGATAGAAAAATTCTTCATTTTTTAAATCCGCCTGCAAATGTTCGTGCAAATCATTTTCCCTTGTTCGAAAGGAAGCTATATTTTGTGATGTTTCCCAGGCTTCAATGATTAGCTCCATTCTTTTCTTGATATTCTTCTCTACATAGCATCTACAGGATGTGAGGAGGTTGGAGGATCCTTTTAACTTGGTTGCAGGGGTGGCAGGCACGATTTTTGCTAAAGGACTAGCAAACAATGGGGTGGGAATAAACACCTCCTCCAATTCCTTGATTCAGCCATTCAGTTTGGCATTCTCCGCTTCAATTCCTCCAATGGAATCATCAAGAGCATCTACTATTGCTCAGTGAAATCGAGAGATTTGGGACAACTGCATTTTCCTAAGGTTAATATCTGAATGAGATTTCCCTTTATTATTTGTTACATATCTCTTTTCAAT
>SNQJ01S0068041.1:0-31617 GCA_010110895.2 Picea sitchensis
CGACGGGCCCCTATGCTACAAATGACACGTTCCTATTCGTCCAGAGGTCACTTCACCCACCTGCTACCTGACATACTGTAACCCCTGGACGTCACCCTCCACTAGGCCCACTCGACCCACTTGCTACTGGGGTCGGGTCACTTACGATAACCTCCGTCTGTCCAGTTGTCAGTCCCATAACTCACTTCACTCATGAGCAGCCCCCTTTGGCGACTTTCACCCCCAATCACCAGCCTCCACGTTAGTCGTCCGTATACTCTGGTCACCGTCACCTTCCATATCACCCCAAGTGGCCCGTTGTCCATTAATAACAGGATAATATGTCTGTTGTCATGCTGACCATTTTCCCACGTCCGACCGACCCAGTTTTAAATAAAAACACCGTTGTGCTCATTTACACTCTTTATTCATTCCCCGCGCCAAAACCATCCATCGCACCAGAGAAACATATCTATCGTCTCCCTTTTGTTTCCCCGTCGTTTTCCTCCACCTCCAGTAGACCCCACTAACGTTGTTTGTTGCAGGTACAGTTGTTGAGATGGCGTCTAAAATAAAGCAAACGGAAGAGGAAGAGAATCCATTCGTTCCTCCTCTGGTGGACCTGGATAAAGTTCCCCTGGTCGACAAGGACCGGTTGATAGCGGACACTATATGCAGCTTCGACTTCTCAGATTTGCAGTCATGGCTTCGGGAAGTCTTCCTAGACCAGAGTGACGAGATTGGGCTCTGGGAGTCCAATTTGCCTCTATATCTGTTCCCCCAAGTCCATCATTTCCCCGAGTTCGCCCTCCGCTGCCAGGTCCACTACTTACCCGACCAGAAAGCCATCACGTCTTCATCCGGGGATGCGATTTTCTTTATCACCCCTGAGGACATCGACCAGATGTTACAAATCACCAGAGCAGAATCTGCTTCCCCTTTTAACCTAGAAATCCTCACCGAGTTGTACCAGAAGATGACTTTCCCGCAGAGAGCTCAGATTTTTGAGTTGTTTTTTCCCACTTCTGCTCCTTTCCCGACCACCAGCCCCCCATATCCTTCTTCCATGTTTTCCGTCAAAGGAAACCAGATTATCTCGGCGGTGTGTTCTCTACTGGGATACTACTCAGACCAGTGGGTGGATGAGCCCATCCTGGGCTTTCTATCCATCTTTTCCAACGACGAACAGCCAACCACGCAGTTCGACTACAGCACATTCCTGGCTAATAACATCCATGAGCAGTTCGTCAAATTCGACACCGAAGGAATGTTCAGATACTCTTCCATTCTGGCTTACATGTTCATCTATTTCCAAGCCGACAAGTTCAACTTCTCCATGCAGAAGATGGATGCCGACGGGAAGCCTCAGCCCGTCACAATGTGGACGTCTCTCCTGAGGCGAAATTCCACCGAATATGACTTCACGACGTTCATAGATCAGTTTTATCACCCAGTGGTAAGTATGCTGAGTGGTATGCCTGAGCCACGGGTAAATGACGAAGTCTGGAGAATTCTACACCTCTCGGAAAATGCTAAGACAGGGGACTGGTACCTGTATCAGAATCACTCCGAGATCCGAGTTTATGGGTGCGAGCTGGCACCATTCAAGCTTCCGAGATACATACTGGTAAGGATTTTCGCTTTGGAATACATTAGGAAAATTATGAATTCTGACGATATTCACTTTGTCTCTCTCAAAAAGAAGCAACAATTGCGGATTAAAGGGAAGATAGGCTCTTTCATCTGCAATAGCAGAGGTGCAGGTGATGAAGCAGACAGACTCTTGAGGGAAATGAAATTCATGACAAGCTTCACCTGGCATTATGATCCCCATGGCATCATTTCTGAGATGAGAGTCAAGAATAAAAATGCTCCATATGTGCATGAGCCCAGGCCTGAAATCGAAAAATTTGCTAATCAAGTAGAATGGGAGCCTGATACCTTGGAGGACGTGGAACCGATTGTCAGAATGGAAGAGCAGGTACCCTAAACCAGTGCACCACCTACGACCACACCTCAAAATGTCAAGGAAAAGAGGCCCCAGCAGGAATCATCTTCTCCGGTCACTGAGGTGTCTCCAGAGGAATTTGAATCGTACTCCAAGAAGCCGAGGACAGCTCCAACGACAGGCGCGACAGTGGAGCAAGAGATCCCACTCACCACAGTGACCACCACTGGAACTAAGCAGCTCAGTTTTCCTTTCGGATCCAGACAGCATAAGGAGGGTATAAAAGAAATAAAATCCTCAGATTCTCCATTGGATACTCCACCAAGTAGCACTGGGCCCAAATTGGGCATTTTTGAAAAATATGACACGATCAGAAAGAGGAACCAGTCACTCACCAATAGCACTTATGCACAGTTCCAGAAACAGTCATCGACAGCCCAGCATAGACTTCTCTCAGCATTTGATACAGAGAAAGGCATGATGCACCTGGCGTTGCTTCATGCACAAGTGCCCGATCCAAAGGTGATATCCGACTATAAGAGGTCAACATTCGAGTTTCAAGCAAAAGAGGTACATCCGGCAGATCAGATGGATCTGCATAAACAAACTGGGGAGATGATCTCCCACACCTTAGCCCGCATTGCAACTTCTGCGTCAAAGTTTCGGATAGCTTTGAGCAATGCCCAGACCCAGCTGAAGCTGGAAAAAATATCTTCCTTCGCGAAAGATAACAGGATAAAAACACTAGAGGAGTTGGTCCTCAAGATAGGATATGATCCTGCGAACATCAAGGCTGCGGAGGAGATGATCAAAAAGAAAAATGCTGACATAGCTGCTTTGAGAAAACAGTTGAAGCTCCCATCAACAGAGGATCCACAGACAAAGGAAATAGCTGAAAGAGAAGGCGAAAAGGATGAAATGTTGAAATTACTCCTGGAGCAGTGCGCAATTAAAGGAGATGGAGGCAGAGATGGAGAGACTGCTCAAGGAGAGAGAGCAGGCAAAGACAATGGAAGGCGTTCCTTTGAGTGTCGTTCCAATTGCGACCGCAATGGTGACAGTCGTTCCATCTGCAACAACAGTTCCCCTTCCCGAAGGAGCTACTGACCTCAGCATCGGAACACAAAATGGTCCGAGGGAACGTCGCGGTCTTGGCTGGAGCCACAGTGGTCTCAAGTGTTGATCATCCTCCAGCGTTACCTAACGTGTGAGGGTCGATATACCATTATATTCCCCTTCCATGCCTGAATTTTTTTACACTTCACAGGTACTCCGCTGAACATACCCTTTTTCTTGTTAAAAATTTTGAAAAGGATGGCCGAACAGGTCCAAAGGGTTAGTGAGTTTCGGGGGAGTTTATTTCACTTCGGTTTAGTTAAAATATTGATTAAATTTGCACCGTCGAAGAAGGAAGAGACTTGGGACCTCTTCACTGTAAAAACCCTCGCCCGTGCCCAGTCGAAAGCTAAGAAGGTGAAGCCTATTTCCCCACACAGAAATTCGAACTCCAAGAAAAAGAAAGTCAAAACCCTAACTACAGACTCTGCTGGGAACCCTGAGCCCGAACCTCCAATTGATGACGAGGTAGAACTCAATGCTGAAACTGGGAAGGCCACCACACCTACAAAAGCGGATGTTGAAGTCCCGAGTTCTCCCCCAACTGCCGATAACATAATTGATGTGGAGGAACTAGTCGAGTCAACTGATAAGCCTAGGAAGAACCCGAAAAGAAAATGTAAAAGCGTACTGTCAGGAATGGACGACTCGGTACCCAGTTACCCCCCACAAGAAATATTGGAAAGTATAGATGGTCACAAGGAGGCCCCGGAGCCATCTGAGATGACCTGGACTTTGTCCCAACTCATTCGAAAAAATCGTAGAACCAATCGGCAGGCCACTACACCCAAGAAAATTGTGCAGAATGAGTCCATCCAAGTACCAACCGATACCTCTGTTCAGATGCCAAAAGAGCCCACTCCCGAACCTAGTCCAGCTAACACCTATGAACAAAGCCCCAAAGAGTTTACCCATGCATCTAGCGCTCTAGCACAGCCCGAACAAGAGCAAACATTTGAAACTCACTGCGAGATTTCCTCCAGTCGGTCCTTGAAGCCAATGGTGGCGAAACTAGAGAGAAAAAACATCAGATTGAAGGAGAAATTGCATGAGTACCGTGTATTGGACAGACATGTTAAAACTGAAAACGAACTCCTGAAGCTCAGGGTAAATCACCTCTTATCCAAATTTGAAAGGCTAAAGCAAAGGAATAGGGATATTTTCAAAAGGAATAGACAACTTCAGAGGATTGCTAGGAAGCATGTCATAATCAACAGGGTCCTTAAGAAAGAAATTAGGAATCTGAAGAAGCAGGAGAGGCTACAGATGCTGGTTGCAGCTGTTGCAACCCTTTAATGGCTACCAAGTTTTTTGATTTTTGTTGCCTGAGGACAGGCAAGAACTTCAGTGTGGGGGTATGTTGGTCCCCGGTTTTGACCATGCTCTTTGCCTATATTATATACCACAGACCTCCATTTATATGCCAGTACCACCCTTTTGGACTCATTTTGACATAATTAACATCTCCCTACCATTCAATGGGGTTAACTAAGGTATCTTTGCATTTCAAGCTATTTTTATGCACTTTAATGCTTTAAATTGGTATTGGAACTAATATCGCTTGGGTTAGGTACCACTTCTATTTTTGGAGCAGGATGTCGGTACCAGGTACCAACTCGTACCCGTGGAGGTACCAATGGAGCCGCTCAAGATCTGTGCATTATGGTTTGAATGGAAGACAGAGAGATTCACATGATAGCTGGAGTCATCGCCACAGGGTGCTCGAAGACATCATGAAACCTGGATCGATTATTCTTCATCGTTCACACTTCGTGACACTACGTGTCACGAAGATGTGAAATACATTTTTAACTTGATTCCAAGACTATTCTCGGATTGGGGAATCCGTTTGTTTTATGCATCTTTGTTTTAGACTGTTACACACAGAAGGATTTCTATATAAACGCACGATCACTCCAGAGAACGGGTTGTTGGTATTGTTGCTGGATTATGTTATGCCGTGAACCTATGTTTTTTAATACAAACTGTTGTTACGTTATATTGTTCGACTGTCATATGATCTGAGTATTGCTCCTATGAGTTAATGAGGCATGAAGTTACACTATGTTTGCATAGAATGATCTAGTTGGCTCTGGTTGTTACCCACAGCGTTTGTGCCGTTTGGTTGGGCCCGCCAAACCGGTGCAATTCGCTGCCTTATTTTGCAATAGATTTAGCTTTGTTATGTCATAGATTTAGTTGCTTCAGTGTGTTAGCATTCGCTTACTTGAATAGTATATCTGCAGCTCATGGTGCATCGTAGATTTAGTGTTTCAGAATTGTGTGTAATCCTTCTCCAACAGAATCATTTCCCACATACTGTTATCTTTTGCATTGGTGAATATAAAACACATGATTGAATGCATGTAGGGTTTAAGAGTACGAACGAGGTATTGTTTGTCTTTTCATTTTCAATTCGAATATAACTCAGAATTAGCATGCACTTTTCTTTGTTAGACAGTAGTTACCTTGCCTGCTTAGAACAGTTAGATTACAGTTAGAACGAAAGGAGCTCCTGGTACCAATAGTTAGGAAAGTACTATGTTTTCCTGTAGATAGCTTTAGATTCATTTTGATGACCAGATTGAATGCATTTTCGAAAATACTCTTTGTGTCATGGATGGAATAGAAGTGATGATGGTAGATGATCAGACATAGAGGTAAAATAATCTTATGGAACCACACTTTTGAATAGAAATAGCAGTACCAACATTTGAGCACAAGACTGTTCTTCCGTTGATGACTTAAATAGGAAATGCTCAGTTTCAAGATAGTTATTAAAATTCAAGTTCTCAGAATAGGTGTGTGTTTTCTTCTTAGGATAGCATTCAGATAGAGACTAGATTCTTACCTTCACATACTGTGTATCAGTTCAAAGTTTACCAACCCTGGTTTGACAATTTAGTGTTTCAGGTCATTCAAAGCTTCGATTTAGCAGCCTGACAATCATTCCTTCTTTCTGGTATCCTGGTCCACTTCTCATGAACTGTTTGTGTAGCTCTTTCTTCAACCTTGTTGTTGTTATTTACATCTTATTTGTATGAAGTTTCACCCATGCATCCAAGATGTGTTAAGTCTTTTGGCACTTGAGAGTTTCTTAACCCCTTCCTCAATGAGACAACTTCTTGTTCAAGTTTCTCACAATCTTCTTCTTTCTTCATCATTTGGACATTCCTTACATTTCCTATTCTTGTGTCTTATTTGAGTAGAGTTTTCAAGGAAATGGTTCCTTCTCTTAGCTTCTCAAATTCTTCTAATTGTTTCTTCAAGCTTACAACTATCTTTTCACAACTACCCAATTCACTTATTAGTTTTCTTTGTGTGTCTTTGAGCTTGCTATTTTCAATCTCAACATGCTTCAATTTTTTAAGATTCTCATCTTCTTGTTGAATAATTTTTTCTTCATGATTTTTTTCTTCTTCAGTTTCATTTCTTTCAATCCTTGGATGAGGACATTCAAATTCAACATGACCTACTCCTTCACAATTAAAGCAAAATAACTGACCTCTATTTTCTTCTTTGAAATCTGAGATGTTGTAATTTGCTTCAACTTCTTATTCTTCTTCTTCTACTTCTTCCCTTACATAAATGTCTTGTAGCTTGCCCCAAATATATTTTGATGATGCACATGATCCTGCCTTGGATTTCACTGAATCTATCAATCCATCCAGGATGGTATCTATAGCCAATTTGTTGTTCCCTTTTGCTTCCTTCTGAGCTGCAATCTTTGGTTTCTTTAAAGCATTATATCTTGAAGAAACTGAGAACCAAAGATATTCCCCAAGATCTTTCAAGTAAGTTTCCATTCTGTTACTCCAGTATTCAAAATTGCTTCCATCAAAGGGTGGAATCCCATTTGGAATTTTGTCTTCCATTTCTTCTTAGGATCTTCCTTCCAATGGTTAAAATTTACTTAAGGTAACCCGCTCTGATACCAATTGTTGATACTGAGAGGAGGGTGAATTAGTATCAAGTACAATTTAAAACCTTTTTCAACTTATACTTAAATCATTCAATTATATCCAATGAGAAATGAACAATAGTATAAGAGTTTCACCAATACACCACAATACACCATGCACAATATATGAGAAATAATCAATAGTTATTGTTCAAGGTAAGTAATGAATTCCAAAGGTAGCTACAACTTCCAAATGTAAATGGAGGGATAAACCTCCAAGAGGAAGATACAATATTCCAATATCAAGAGAGATTTGAACTCTCCATCCTTTCCCCTTCCTTTTGTTAGCATCAAAAGACACTCCTGGATTGTAGCAAGAGCAGAGCCCAACACCCATCAGTTTATCTCACGATTTGTTTATCAAGGGTCATCGAAAGAGAGCAGACCCAGAATGATATCGTTTTAACTCAGAATCCTTGACCGAGCTATATATGAACAGGCGAGGTCTTAGTCTAACTTTATTCAATAGGTTATAGTAAGGGTGAGCAGGAGGAAGACATTAATGAGAAAATGTAGAGGTCCACTGAAGACTTCAGGTCTTTTAGCAACTCAAGGATGAATGATTTAAACATGAGAACTTCTAGAATTTAAATCACAAGGAAATTAAGGAATATAACAACGTTACAACATATCATTTATCATAACACATTCACAATGTTTCATGCAAATATGTCGATCATGAACTCCTTAGCATCGGAAGGAAACTAGAGTGAATAATAAAGATGATTGCCATTTAAACAAGAAATATTGGATGCACATACATAATCAGAGAAACTAGTGCTTCATCAAAACCATACAACAGGGAGATTAGCTCTACCAACGATAATTTAAAAAATTTCAAAATTGCCTACATATACCCAAAGAAAAATACAAAAGAAAAATCGAGACTTCTTCATTAACAACCTTACATCTGCATGTTTACTAGCAGACTGCACCTGCAGTCTCTAGACGGTCGTGTGCTTATGTCAGACACAATCAAACTCCTAGCACCCTATAGAAGAATTGACCTGTCTTGGATCCCTTTTTGGGCTTTCCATTTATAGTGGAGATGATGTCTAACCACCACCAACAACTTCAATAACTACCTCCTTGGCGTTGGGAACAACCTGGTCAACTCTGCCTTTCAGGACGTGGAGGTCTTCTCACGATGCCACTTGAATCCACCAACCAATTGCTTGGAAAGACATGTAGGTAGGTGCGATAAATGGGGAATAAGATATGAAGTAGTGTAAGAACAAAGGTGAGGCGGGGATTATTTGGCATGCTCGACATGGAAGAGGGAAGGGAAGTGACAGGGGCGAGACACATGATAGGGGGTAGGAGAGTGATAGACGAAAGGAGGAAAGGTGATGGGATATGACTGTTCGAGGGAGGACACGTCGCTTATGGCAGGATGATGTGGAAGGGAGTGGGACAGGTGTTGGAAGGAAAGAGGGAGGGAAAGGGAATAAGGTTTTATAGGATGGTACTGAGTGGAGGTGAGATATGGAGTGGAAGACAGATGGCGGAAGGTGGACGGTGGAGAAAATCATATATGTGACAAGGGGGGCCTTCTTTAAGCCGCCAATTCCGGACCCCCCCCTTTTATTAAAGGTAGATAGGAAAAGGGGGTCTAGAATCCAACCTTAACCGTATATCTGGGCTCCTTAATCTAGACTTTTGAGAGATGCGCGTCTAATTCCGTACCCCCCCCCCGCTTTAAAGGTAGAATGGCGAGGGGGCTTCGGAATGGAACCCTAGCCGCATATCTGGGCGCACAGATTCAGGCTGCCTAGATATGTCTGTTGCTTAACCAAATGTGCATTTGCGCCCCAACTTAGGGTAAGTGGGTTTTTACCCCACTTCTTCACATTTTTCCACCCAAAGGGGCTTATCTCTTAGGAAAACACACCCTTTCCAAGAATTGGTGATAACATTAGGCTCCATGAGGGATAGAGTCATCCCTGTGATGCTCTAAGGACTCATTTGCAGTTCTAGTGCCTTATTGTTGGGCTATGGCATCATTTATTAAGCCGAAAACAAACAAAAAAACAATATTTACAAAATCAGAGGAGTCGTCTAAGGCTTTAAACGAAACATTTCTTCAGGGAACACCCATTTATTGGGCCATTAAAAACTTCTTCACCCTCCAAATCTTGCAACCTGTAAGTGTTGTTCAAGAATACTTTAGAGATTTTGAAAGGTCCAATACAGAGGGAATCAAACTTGTTGTGTTTTCCTCTATCCTACCTGGGCACATCCCACTTAAGCACCAGATCTCCAAGCTCAAATTCTTCCTTTCTGACCTTCCTATCAAAGGCTTGCTTGATCTTTTGTTGATGAATGGGATCTTTGTCCATTACCTTCTCCCTGGTCTGTTGCACTTCCACCAGCTGATGAATTCTTCTGACCATATCATCTGGCTCTCGTTCATAATCTTGAAATAATTGTTCCATAGTTAAAGCCAACTGAGTGGGAAATACAACTTTTGTCTCATAAACAAGTTGAAAAGGGGAGGTGCCCAGGGACTTCTTTATTGTCACTCGATCATCCCATAGAGAGAATTTGAGCTTTGAATCCCAAGCCTTCTTATTGTCTTCCAACAATATTTTAATGAGATTGATCAAACTTTTATTGGAAGATTATGCCATCCCATTGCCTTGAGGATAATAAGGGGTGGAATGAATACGTGAAATCTGAAACTTCTCATAGAACTTAACCAGAGACTCAGACTTGAAATAAGCATCATTATCAGTGATAATTCTATTGGGACAACCAAATCTGACTATAAAATCCTCCAGGAAGTTGATAATTACCTTATGTGAAGAATTCCTGGTGGGGACAACTTCTATCCACTTGGTGAAGTAATCTGTTGTAGTCAGGATCCATCTGTGTTGGCCACTTGAAGGAGGATGAATTTCTCCAATGAAGTCCAACCCCCACTGTTGAAATGGTTTTGAAGCTACTACAGGCTTTAGTGGCAGAGATTTGAGTTGTTGCTTTCCTAAGAACCTTTGGCATTTGATGAAGGCTCTGACTTCTCTACATACATCAGTGAATAGGGTGGGCCAGTAGTACCCAACCTTGATAATTTTGTGGCCTGTGGTATTCCAGAAATGATTCCCTCCACACAGGCTACTATGGAAGTCAAACGTAACTTTCTGGGCCTCCTGTGGGTTTAGACACCTCAAAAACATCCCTAAAGGGTCTCTCCAGTACAATATCTAGTCAATAAGGCAATATTTGACTGCTTTGAGCTTTAAATATCTTTCCTTACTCTTCCCCATTTCATCAAGGGGCCTTAACTGCTACAGGAAAAATATAACATCTTTATACTAGGGGAATTCTACCAATAGGGGATTTCTTTGAGGACTACCATCTGACAACTCAGCTTGCTGATTTTCTGAGAAAATGTGTATGAAATTTACCCCCAAATCCTTACAGTTAGATTCAACCATGAGCTTGTGTAAACCTTTCCCTTTAACCAACTTGGTGGGCTTTACCTCTAGGTCAAACTCAAGGATATTGGAAATCCACTTACCCCTTATAACATCTATGTTAGGTTCTATAAGGATGTCCTTCACAGAGGCTGAAGGAACATATGAAATCACCTTTGAGTGCAGGACATAGACTCTAAAATATTTGAGAGCTTTCACTAAGGCATTGGCCTGTTTCTCCATGATCTCATACCTGATTTATGCATCTATTAATGCCTTACTGAAGAAGGAAATGGGTTTCTCTCACCCTTCCTCATTTTTCTGCAATAAGACAGTTGCTACTGTATCAAAAGAAGAAAAAGAAAAAATTAGGAAATCCTTGGAATAATCAGGATTGATCAACAAAGGCACCTCATTCAATTCCTTCTTTATTTGGATAAAATATTCCTTGGGCTCAATAGTCCACTTTACTTCATTTCCTTTTCTGAGCATGACTGTGATGTGTTTCACCAACTCAACAATATTTGAGACGAGCCTCCTCAGAAAGCTAATCTTTCCTAAGAAATCCTGCACTTCCTTCCTGGACCTGGGAAGTGATAGGGTATGAATGTCCTCTACCCTACTGGGATCGATTCTTACCCCCTCTACTGATACTACATGGCCTAACAATTTCCCTTGTTCATGGAAAATAATGATTTTTGGGGGTTTAAGGAGAGACTGAATTTCTTGCATTTCAAGAGAACCTTCCTCAAGTGACAATAATTCTCTTTGTCAGATCTAGAGAAGACTATGATGTCATTTAGATAGATCACCACAAATTGATATTTCTCTCCAATGAAGGTTATGTCCATGGCTTGCTAAAATGTTGCCCCTGCATTCATCAGTTCGAATGGCATTTTGGCATACATGAATGCCCCCCAAGGAGTAGTGAAGGTTGTTTTTTCTCTATCCTCAGGCAGAACTGATATCTGATTGTAACCAGAAAATCCATCCATCATGGATATCCTTGATGCACCAATCACCCTTTGCAATATGTGTTCCATCTTAGGTAGGGGGTAATTGTTTTTCTTTGAGCTTCTATTCAGATTTCTGAAATCAACACAGAGTCTAATTTCTCCACTCTTTTTTCTTACTGGGACCAGATTGGACACCCATTCATAATATCTCAAGGGGACAATGATTTGGGCATCTAAGAACTTCTTCTCTTCTCTCTCCATTATAGGCAACAATATGGGATTAATCTATTATAGATTTTTCCTTAAAGGCTTAGCTTCCTCTTTCAGTGGGATCTTTTCCTCAATTATAGTTGTGTCATATGTCTCGAGATGTTCATAGGTCCATGCAAACACATTGGAAAATTCTTTTAATAACTCAGTATATGCGTCCCTTTTCTCCCTTGATAGACTGATTGACAACTTGATGAATTTAGGATCCTCCAGTGTGCCAATGTTGCACTCAGTTGTATCAACATTTCCATTTGAAACCCTACCCTTTATTTCCACATCATTTCCATCAAACCATATTTCTAAAGGAACTTATCCTTTTGGAATGGTATTGCTAGGCAACTGAACAATATGGTGATTAGCAATTTTATTTAAAAATAATTCATCGACAAACTCAAGAAATTTTCTGATTTTCAAATCATCCTCGAATACCTTCCAATGCTTGATATTGTCTGGTATAGAGGGCCTATATGTTATCTCAACCTCATGTTTGATCTTAGGAGGAAAAGGGATCTTAAAATAGCTAGCCGAAACAGCTAGGGAATCGGCCAAAGTATTTTCCTCTGTTGGAATAAATGAAATGTTGAATGCCGGGGAAAAATTTTCAATTAGGTCCCATACCTTATTTCTGTAACTTCTTAGTCGAGGATTCTTAGCCTGATAAGCATTTCTGATATGTTGAACTATCAACTCTGCATCTCCGAACACTACTACCTCCTTAATTCCCTTTTCTTTTGCAACCCTTAAACCCATAACAAGAGCCTCATAATCAGCCACATAATTGGTGGTCTCAAACTCTAGCTTGTATGATAGGGAGATGGCTTACAAACAAGGTGACACAAAAACCACTCCATCACTAGCACCTTCACTAGAAGAAGCTCCGTCGAAGAAAATTTTCCACATAGAGGTAGTTGGGGGAGGAATTTCTCGATCAGATATGGGTTGTTTTCTAATTTGAAGAGGGGTTTCAGGAGCATCAGTGAGCTGCAATAAACTAGACCCCAAATCAGTATCAAGTGCAAAGATAGGATGATTGGTGGGGTCTGCTTCATCACTAACAATGTAGGCCAGTTGAGCTTCTCTATACAACCTTCTGTGTTCCCCTCCAAAGACTGGAATGGTGGCATATGTGAGGCCCATCTGTAATGTCCCTCCAAGATTTTTAATCCATGATCTTGACAACAACATGACAATTTTGGGGGGGACATCAGCTACCACAATGTCCATGACCACACTATTCATGGGTAGCTGAAACAATGATACTACCAGGTCTTTGATGATTCCAAGGAATTGCACCTTCCTTGACTCAAAAGAGTACAAATCATGATATGCCTTTGTTACTTCCAGTCCCAATTCTTCCATGACTATTTTGGGCATGAGGTTATGGGAAGCCCTTGAATCCATCAGGCAGTTATGCAACACCTTATCATGTATGTTCAAGGATGTGTAGAAGGGAGGGGATGAATCGTCTATGTCTTTTACCATGGGACCTAGGATTACTACCGGCTTTTCATCTTGGAGATTTAATGAGTTTGTGGCAAGCTGGGGGGACTCATATTGTAGCAGTCTGGAGAGGGAACTTTTGAAATCTTCATTTTATATAGTTCTGAGAGAGGTACGAGAATTCTAATTTTTTGAATTTCATACTCAAAACTAAAGGAAGAAGGAGGCTTAGGAGGTTCTCTTACCTTAAGGACAGGGTTTGAGGGCTTTATCTTAGCGGGAATCTTATTGAACATTTTATTTAATCTCTTGGAGAAATCAGAGGCAAACTCTCCTTCCATTCTTTTCAACGACCCAAACTCTATCATGTAATACATGAAGTCTTTTTTATCTCCCCACTGTCTTAAAAAGGCATTTTCCAAAGCCTTAATCCCATCGATAGATACAGGAGGTAGGGCCTTACACCATTTCTTGGCCTCACCTTCAAGGCTATGGAAAAAAATCCTCATCCATACATCTACATGCATGATAACAAGATCATCTGTGAAAATGTAAAAGGCTTCAAGGTTTTGTTTTGCAAATATGTCTCCTTCGCTTATGAACCTGAGTAACTGCTTAAGGTAGCCATCTACTGGAAGGGCATTGAGAGGCTAAGGTAACACAAGGGGAGCATATCTAGAAGCTATTATAACCTCCATTCTATTCATGGGAGGATTTTCTCCATCCATAGGAATATTAGGTGGAGGAGAACTGGGAGGAGAAGGAGTTCAAACAGGGGATACTGGAGCTACGTTTTTAGATAGAAAAGGAAACAATGGAGGATTTAGAGAGAAGGATATTGGTCTTGAATGAGAAAATGCTTCTCTCTCTGCAGTAGCAGCCACAGTAATAAGCGGATGGGTGGTGAAGCTAGGAGTGGGGAAATATTATGTGGTCCTAGGTCTAGACCAAGCTACAATGTCAGGGGAGATAGGAGTGACAATAGCTTCTCCCTCCAGTCCTGGACTAGGAGAAGAAAACTCAGCAAGAACACTCCCAAAGTTTATAAAATAGGAAACTTCAGTAAAAGGTCAGTTGGGAAACTGAGAAACACAAAATGGAGTTTCTAACAGAGGAAGATGAAACTGTTAGAAGTACTTGGTTTAGCAAAAAAAGTTTCTCCTTTGAGGGCCCTTCCCTTTCTGACAAGATTTTTAGGATCTGCTTCAGGTGTAACTAGAGGTAACTATGGATGGGACTGAATGTGTCTGTCCTCGAAGCCACAACTGAAAACAACAGGTTTGTCACAAAGGATTCACCACAATGGAGTCGCCAGGTGCACAATAACAATCTTGTAGGGCTCTGATGCCTGATGCACCTTCAGACTAAGAGGCTCAATGTCATTCAATCCCAAGGAAAATATTCAAATTCATCCCCGCCAATAGAGCCAGAAAATGTTAGCATCAGAAGTCACTCCTAGATTGTAGCAGGAGCAGAGCCCAACACCCATCAGTTTATGTCACGATTTGTTTATCAAGGGTGATCGAAAGAGAACAGACCTAGAATTATATTGTTTTAACTCAGAATCTTGGACCGAGCTATGTATGAACAGGTGAGGTCTTAGTATAACTTCAGTCAGTAGGTTATAGTAAGGGTGAGTAGGAGGAACACATTAATGAGAAAATGTAGAGGTCGACCGAAGATGTTAGGTCTTTGAGGAAATCAAGGATGAATGATTTAAACATGAGAACTTCTAGAATTTAAATCACAAAGAAACTAAGGAATATAACAATGTTAAAACCTATCATTTATCATAACACAGTCACAATGGTTCATGCGAATCTGTCGATCATGAACTCCTTAGCATCATAAGGAAACTAGAGTGAATACGAAAGTTGACTGCCATTTAAACAAGAAATCTTTGATGCATATACATAATCATAGAAACCAGTGCTTCATCAAACCATACAACAGGGAGCTTAGCTCTACCAATGATAATTTACAAAATGGAAAAATTGCCTACATATACCCAAAGAAAAAAACAACAACAAAACTTAGACTTCTTCATTAACAACATTACATTTGAATGTTTACTAGTAGACTGCACTTGTAGTCTCTAGACGGTCGTGCACTTATGTCATATGCAATCAGACTCCTGGCACCCTGTAGAAGAATTGACCTGTCTTGGGTCCCTTTCTGGGATTTCCATTTATAGTGGAGATGATCTCTAACCACCACCAACAACTTCAATAACTGCCTCCTTGGGGTCGGGAACAACCTGGTCAAATCTACCTTTCAGGACGTGGAGATCTTCTCACGGTGCCACCTGTATCTGCCAACCGACTGCTTGGAAAGACTTGTAGGCAAGTGTGATAAATGGGGCATAAGATAGGAAGTAGTGTAAGAAAAAAGGTGAGGCGGGGATGATTTGGCATGCTCGGCATGGAAGAGGGAAGGGAAGTGACCATGGAAGTGACAGGGGTGAGATACATGACAGGGAGTAGGAGGGTGATAGATGAAAGGAGGAAAGGTGATGGGATATGACTGTTCAAGGGAGGACACATCGCTTATGGTGGGACGATGTGGAAGGGAGTGGGACATGTGTCAGAAGGTGAGAGGGAGAGAAAGGGAATAAGGTGTGCCAGTATGGTACTGAGTGGAGGTGAGATATGGAGTGCAAGACAAATGGCAGAAGGTGGACGGTGGATAAAATCGGAGATGTGACAAGGGGGGCCCGCTTTAAGCCGCCAATTTTGGACCCCCCCCTTTATTAAAGGTAGATAGGCAAAGGGGATCCATAATCAAACCTTGACTGTAGATCTAGGCTCCCCAATCCAGAGCGTTGAGAGATGTGCATCTAATTCCAACCACCCCCACTTTAAAGGAAGAATGGCGAGGGGGCTCCAGAATGGAACCATGGCCGCAGATCTGGGCATGTAGATTCTCGTCGCCCAGATCTACCTGCCACTTAACCAAATGTTCATTTGCACCCCAACCTAGGGTAAGTGGGTTTTTACCACACTTCTTCACATTTTTCCACCCAAAGGGGATTATCTCTTAGGAAAACACACCCTTTACAAGAATTGGTGATAACACCTTCCACCCAACAATATATGAGAGATAATAAAACTTTACATTAAATCATCACCATCAACCAATCATCACATAGAACCTATTAATTCTTCCTGAGACTTCTTCAATTTCTGCAATTCTTCAATTCTTGGAGTAATATGATCCTATAGATAATATTATGCAATGTATTCTCTGAAACTCCTCCAAGTTTCATTCCTTGAATCCTCCCCAAAAGGAAGTTATAGAGAGAATGGTAGACCTTATTCAATTCTGGTTTATTCAGGAGGCCGAGCTTGTACAGAATTCCCCACACTCAATAGTTAACATCATATTGTGAAACTCGTACACAAGAAACTAAATTCCATACTATTTCCAATGAAATTTGTCCCACGTCATTTGGATTCTCGATGAATAAGTTATGATTGTTTTTCTCGGAACACATGTTTATTGACTAGCTTCAGGACTGGTCCCAAACCCTATCTTCCACATAGTGTATCTCCATAATTATAGTGAATCAAGAGCTAAAATTTTTACCAAAGTACCTTGATATGTCTTCTCAATACCATAGAAACTTCACCATCTCAATGGTTCTAGAAAAAAATTTGTTATAGAAAAAATTGTAAAATGACCTGAAAATAACATACCTTAGAACACGTCACCAAAAGACTTCATCCTCCCTTGAAATCCAACCTTCTTTACTTCTGATTTCCTTTGAAATTAATCTTGTATATGAAATGAATGTATAATGATATTTATTTATACCATTTATGTAACTTCTTTATGACATTAGGGTCAACCTGAAACTTTCTTATTTTGTAATTCTTTTCTTTAATTATCTTCAAGGCCTACATGTACTTCCTTCTTCAATTCACTTTGTCATCTTCAAAAATTCATTTCTCCTCAACCATGAGGATCCATGTGGCGTGCCACATACCACCGAAAAAAACATGATGTATACTATCTATCCATGGGTCTTGTATCTACATGTGCATTTTCATTCATGTCCAAATAGCTTCATCAATCTTGCGGTCCAAAACCCATGACTAGGGTTGAAATCAATGACAACTAGGGTTGAAATCAATGACAACATCCAATCTTCCAACACTTAAGACACCTTCAAAGACTGGTTTTAGGAAGAGAAATCATCTGATGAAGAGTACAAAGAATTTTCCATGAATAAAACCACTCAAAAATTATTTTTGGAAGGCAACACTCCCCTACCCACTGTTAGGGAGCACCGATGCTCCCTAGCCTTCTTTGGGGGAGCGTTGAAACACTTTGTGCACCCCTTTGGGGGAGAGCTTCCCTTTCAGAGATAATTTTGGTTTTTTGAGATAAATCAGGGAAGAATCCCCTCAATATCTGAAGTTGGTTGGATTTGAATTTGAGGTCAAGGCATGATCTTAGGGAAGATCCACAACTGAAGGAGAGGAATCTTCAACTTATCCCAAAGATCTGTCAAGTGGTTGGGTCTCTCCAAGCTTATATAAGGAGGAATTCTCATGGTGAAAGGTACATGATAGGGGATAGAGATTGGAGATACCAAACTTATGATCTCATGAGTGGTATTGACATGGAGATAGATATATTCTGAAGCATCAAACTTATGATGTCATAAGGGAGATATCATTGAAGCATCAACATTTTGTGTGGATTATTTGAGCAAGGGTCTGGACAAAGAGAGCTTGGTGAATTTGTTGCACCTACATCCATTGATGTAAGCATCTCACTTTTTTTTCATTAATATAAATCTATGCTTGGCATGTTTCCTTTAAAGTTTGTGTACGTTTCATGAACTTGTTTCTTTCATAGATCCATTATGAAGCTAATCATGGTAGAGTAGGATGTGTCATTGTTGTTTCTCATTGTATTGTAGGACCTTCTGAATAACTTGGAGATCCAGATCAGCCTAGATCGAGCAAGGACAAACATTGGTAAAAGGTATTTAACCTTCTTCCTCCTTCTTCTTTGAATAGTTTAGCTTGATGAAAAGGAAAATCAGTGTCCACAATAGCAATTTTCTGTCTTGGTCATAGGGTTCTAGTATCCAAGAGGAAATCCACTTTTCCACTGGGGAATTCTCTTGTAATAGAAATTAGCGACTCCACTGGGGAGGGACTTTGATTTTTGATTCCTTTCCTAAGTCTTTTTTTGGCCTTTGCTCATTTTTTGACCTTCTCCATACCGTGTCTCTGATTCTTAGATATGTTGATTAACTCTTTATTTCATCATATTCACTTTGATTGTCTGAGTTTGCTTGAATTTTATTTTTTGGGGGGCATTTTTATGAACTTTTAGAGCCTAGTGCTCCTCTTTCCTTGATACCAGAGCACTGGCACTCCATTTTGGTCTTACACAGAGCGTTGGAACACTCTGGTTCCCTTTATACCATAGCACTGTCCCTTTTCTATGAAAAATATTCTAGGGTTTCATTCTCTGAGGTTCATATCTTTCTTTTGGCTCTTGCTCAAAGTCTTAGTACATCTTTATCTTAGCCTTCAACACTCTTCTTTCTAATAATTGATTACCTTTTGTTTGGATTTTGACATTTTATTTCCTTACTTAAAAGTCACTCTTTGTCTTTGATGATTTAGAGTCAACTTACTGTTTTCTTCTCATTTATTTGATTGAGCAGAATCTTTTGTGAGGAAATTCAAAGGTCTATGTTCCATTCCTTTTGATCTTTGAGGTCTTTTCTCCAAGAACTTCCTCCTGTCTAGATTTGGTTTTCTTTTTTCTTGTTTGATCACAATGAGGGTGTGTTTTTTTTGTTATGTGAAGTTTGCTTCCGGTTTCTTAAATATCATAGATCTTGAAGTCTGATTAACATAGGAAGCTTTACATCAAACTGATTATCAGTCACATATAAACATTTTATCATTGTATTGGATTTTTGATTGAGGACTATTGCATGAGGTCATTGCATCTTAGTGTTTGAAAGTGAAAGGAAAATCCTTCTCCTTCCCTTAAATAGACATTCACTGAAAGAAAAGACTGTTTATCAGTTCTTATGCATTTTTTGGGAATTGAGTCATGATATCATTAATTTTCACTCTCAGACACCCCTGAGTAAACAACAACCTTAAAATCAAGTTCTTAACTAAAATTCATCAGACATTTTTACATTTTTTGTTAGAAAAACTACATTATCTTAAGGTGTACAGATTTGGAATAGGTTGAAAGGATAACTTTCCAAATATGTCAAACAAACATTAGCACCTTGTGATAGGGAGAGAAAATCAAATTGTCGTATAGGATTTATAAGATCCCCCTCTCACATAGGGGTTACGCACGAGCTCACGTTCAGGAGAGTTACAGAGATTATCCCTCCATGGTTCAACTGTTCGTAGTAGTCAGATCGTATATTGGGGGTTCTTTTTGAAGTTCAATTGTCTTCATTTGGTCTCAGTGCTTCATGAATTCTGAATCCGTTCGGGGTCCTCTGGAGTTCTACTGATCCATTTTTCATCAGTTCTCTCGAAGGATTTTAGACTTATTATCCTTCCCATACGTTCAGAATGGATTGTCGACTATATCCACCCAGGGGATGACTGTGAGTTGGTGACCTTAGCAGACATAATCTTCAGGGTCTTACATGAGGTGACAGTGAAGGGACATCTCACTGTACCTGCAATAGACGTTGGTCAAACTCACTCGGGCTCCTTGGAGGGAAAATCCACATTTACTGCATGGAAGCTTGTACCAAGGCGTAATTCCATTAAGTAGGTTGCCAACGTAACTGATCCACCCTCTCTATCCCTGCCCCTTCATATATTGATCTCATGATGTTTGATTTCATCACCAACTAGTGGTTTCATTGTGGGAAGTTTTGTTTGATTGTTTTCTTTTAGATTCATAGCGTGTGTTATTTGTTTTACTTAATGGACCTTAGGTTGAGTCAGTGTTAATGTCATCCACTCTTCAAAGTACCAATGGAGGAACCCATTGTCCCGGGGAACCTTTCACCTTTACTTCTTTTGGAAACTTTGGTCCTCCATACATTGCCACACTAAGTCTTCCAGGACTCACCATCAGATTACAGGTTTGGTTATTCCCCACTCTGGTGATCTCAAATCCTCCCAGTGCTTCAGCTACACCTAATACTTTAGATGTCATTACACCACCCACATGTCAACCTCATGTTGAATTTTCACCTTCTTCACCCATTAAGTCTCCTTCATGTTCTCCTTCTTCGCCTAGTGAAATATCTAAAGCAAGTAGCCAGGCTGACTAGAAGAAGAAGAAACAGAAATAGAAGAAGAAGAATAACTCAAAAAGGACCAAGCCTCCAACTACGCCAGATGTTGGATCTAAGCAACCAACTACTGTTAATAGTATTGGGAGTGTTGATGAGGTCAACAAGATTAAAATGAAGAATCTGAAACCCAAATTCCCTTGCAGTCTTTGTAAGGATGACCACTTTCTGAGGGATTTCCCTGGTCTTCCCAAGGTATTAGAAATGTGGTCCTCCACGTCATCATCCCCTACTAGACATGCTGATAATGCCCCATAAACTAGTGATGTTAAGTTTGGTAAGAAGAAGAAAAGTGTCAAATTTCCTTGTATGTTATGCAAAGGTGATAATTATTCTCACCTTTGTCCTTGTATGGATGAGGATTATTCTATTTTGAAAAATCTACAAATTCCAATCGGTTATCGTAATATTTCTCTCCCAACCCATCGTTGGATTGATGGAGTGGTCGATCCGGTTCCGTCCCCGGTCAATCCGGTTGATAAGGTGGTCAATCTAGTTTAATCCTCGATTGAACCACTAACCAAATGGTCAATCCCTGTTTCCGCATGTTATTTATTCTTCCCTTGGATAATGAAACGCAAGTGGTTGATTTGATGTCATTATTGAAATGAAACCCAAGTGGTTGATTTGATGTCATTATTGATTGATCCCACTCCTCCTCTGACGAGTGCCAAAGTGGTCGATCTGGTTCTTCCATAAATTGATCACTCCTCCATTGAGGAGTGCCAAAGTGGTTTCTCTGGTTTTTCCATCGATCGATCCCACTCTTCCTCTGAAGAGTGTCAAAGTGACTTATCTAGTTCCTCCCTCAGTCAGTCCCACCCTTCATTCGAAGAGTGCCAAAGTGGTTGTTCCAGTTACTTCATCGGTCAATTCCACTCTTCCTCATAAGAGTGCCAACGTGGTTGATTTGATGCCACCATCGATCAAACCTACTCTCCCTCTAGAGAGTAAACTTGATTCTTCCCATGTTTTTCTCATTGATATAAAATCTACCCTGCTAGGGGGGATTCTTCTTTCTCTCACGAAACCCCCTCCAAGTAATAAGGCCATCCATTTTTATTGGGGTGCGCTAATTGGACCTCATCTTCCCTCTCACATTCCTTTCAATATTACAGTACAGTTTTGTGGTCAGGACGTTCCTCATGCGCTGATAGACAAAGGTTCATTCGTTAGTATTTTTTCTTCTATTTCTTGGAAAGCTTTAGGTTATTCTCAGCTTGTTCTGGTTACCCAGACTCTGTTCTCTTTTAAAATAAGAACCAGTCACCATTTAGGGATCCTTCCTCAGTTTCCCATAACTTTGGGAGGGAAAAATATCTTTATTGATGTTATGGTAGTCCAAGACCCCTTGGATTTTGATTTACTCGTTGGGCGAGATTATGTCTAGTCCATGAAATCTATCTTGTCCAATTTATTTCATGTGGTATCTTTCCTGCACGATGTAAGAATGGTGACTATTGATCAACTTTAGTTTGTTGGCACTTACTTGACCATCAACCCAATGACCTCCCTAACCGGGTCTTATATGCAGACGGTATCGCCCTTGCCACAGGTCAATTATGTGGCATTGTCTCCCATGACTTCAACTTCCAATGACTTAGATCCGGTAGTTGACATCATGATCTCTTTGGTAGGGATCTCTTCGGTAGGTCTATTAGAGCCTAATATCCTTACCCCTGACGATACCCTCAACATGTGTTCCTTTTGGAGCATTCTTCTTCCATCCAGTGAATATCTCTTGGAAGCCATGACTAAGTTTTGTCCCTTGACATGGTGTCCTTCCAGAGCATTATCCTCTTGGAATCCATGATCAAGAAGAATTCATGAGCATAGTTTTTCCTCTCTATAACAATCTTGTTAAAAAATGAAACAGAAATCTGGGGACTGAACCCGAAGCTTTGAGCATGGTTCTTTTTCTGTGTCAAGCTTGTTAAAAACTGAAACAATCACCTCTCTTATCAGGTCAAGTATTTTTCCAGATATCATAGATGTCGAATCAAGTCTTTCATTAGGTCTCATATTTGAACCTTCACTTCATCCACCCTTATCCTTTTTCTCCATCTAGTACAAAAATTGGTGACAACCTCATAGTCGGTAAATGAATTGAAGCTTGGGGGGGCATGTCTCCAGCCTTTGATGATCATTCTGGAGTTAAGCCACTAGATTTCAAGCTAGGGGCAGAGTACCGAGCTTAGTCTTTGTTCTTTCTAGAGCTCGTAAATACATGAGAATGTAATCGAGTAGACTTTTATCACTTTTTTGGATTTGTAAAGGTTATACAAAAAAGGAACCCCTGGAAGTCTCCTTTAAGCTCTTTTCAGACTCTCTAAATATGAAAAGATTGTTGAGTGATCTTTCTTCCTTTCCCACTCATTAAAAGGTTTGAAACAATGCCTTTTGAGTGATAATTTATCTCTTTTTAGGCCTCACAAGACTAACATTATGAAAAAGGACCACATTGGAGTCATCTTTAAGTCATTTTCAGACTCTCTAAACATGAAAAATAACCGAGTTTACCTTCTATGGACTCGTTAAACAATCATACATTGAAGGGCCCATACGGGACCAGACCCTTACTTCTTCTAGTTTGTTAAACAAAGGAAGAGGGACTTACCGAAGGTGAGTTATATCAATCATGTTTTACCCTCCTCGAGCTCATTAAACCAAAAAGAGGTGCTCGTCTATCTAGATGGGGGAAAAAATTGAAGGAAGCAAGACAAGTAGTTTTTTAGAACATTACTAGTAATTCTTACAATCTCCCTTGAACACGACAATTTATCTTTGCATGCCATTTTACCTGCCAAACCTCTGCACTGAACCAATCCTTTGAGTTTCCTTACTCCTTTGGGTCATCCGATGAAAGTTACAGTATCCACTGCATCATCAAGTTTTGGTCCTTGTCATGTTTCTGCTGTCATGTGTCAGTGTTCAAGGGAAGTATTTGCCTCAAGAGTCAACCATCACAAATTCCTGTTTCAAAACCCGTGTCAGTCCATGTTCATTTGATCCACCAATTACATCTCTTTGTCATTTTCATGTCATTGATGGGGCATACACCGAGGCCCTCCTTCGACGAGTCTATTTCTGTCGACTTCAACACATTATCAAAGAGCTAGAATTAGAAATCAATTAGTACCTTGAAACCTGCATGCCTCAATGGAAGGCCTTCTCTCTTCCGACAATGGGTTTACATCATTGACCCCTGATCGGATGATTCCATGGATGTTCGACTTCAGCTCATTTTTTCACATTCACTGGAATGTACTAGGGTACCTTGGGAATCATTGAGATGAACGGTTTACCTCATCAGGTGGTAATCAAGTGGTTTCTACCATGTTCGACATCAGAACATCTATTCACATGGTTAGAATCGTACCGCATAGGGATCGGTAAGAATACCCTGGGTTGAGTGATCACTCTGATATATATTTTTCCCAGGTTGTGAGGGAGTTTCTTTTGAATATTGACACATATACTGTCACATAGATCCACTTTTTATTGGTCTGTGACTATGTCTTATCATCTCGTATATCCACGATGTATTTTTTGTGGCTACGATCAGTTCATATCATGGAAGTATCGATCCACATTGTATCTTGGGTGGCTATACCTTTTTGTTAATACAATTATGGATCTGCAATGTATTTTATAGCAGCCATACCTTGCAAGTCTTTATCACCCAAGCATAGGCATGCCTGCCTTGGGTTTGAACATATCATAATATTTATTTGATGGTCTTGTGTATATTCTCCTAGGTTCTTAGAGTCCATACCCTTGCTTGAAAAAGTCTACAAAGTACTTCAATCATTAGTTCTCATATTCCAACTTCACACTTTGGGGGACAATCTATTACACACCAAAATTACTCACTTCAATAGTGTCGCAAGTGTCATCATTACAAGTGTCGTAAGTGTCGCATATTGACCACAAGTGTCTCAAGTGTCGCAAACATCACACTGCCATCTCACCTATGTCGTGTCTCTAAAAACGTCACAGGGACACTTAAGACACCTTCTAATATTGGTTTTAGGAAGAGAAATCATCTGATGAAGAGTACAAAGCATTTGCCATGAAGAAAACCACTAAAAAATTATTTTTGGAAGGCAGCACTCCCCTACCCACTGTCAAGGAGTGTTGTTTCTCCCTATCCTTATTTGGGGGAGCGTTGAAACACTTTATGCACCCTTTTGGGGGAGCGCTTCCCTTTCTGAGAGAATTTTGGTTTGTTGAGATAAATCAGGGAAGAATCCCCTCAATTTCTGAAGTTGGTTGGATTCGAATCTGAGGTCAAGGAATGATCTTAGGGAAGATCCACAACTAAAGGAGATGAATCCTCAAGTTATCCCAAAGATATCTCAATTTGTTGGGTCTCTCTAAGATTATATAAGGAGGCCTTCTCATGGTGAAAGGTACATGATAGGGGATAGATATTGGAGATACCAAACTTATGATCTCGTGAGTGGTATTGACATGGAGATAGAGACATTGTGAAGCATCAAACTTATGATCTCATAAGGGAGATATCATTGAAGAATCAACATTTTGTGTGGATTATTTGAGWAAGGGTATAGACAAAGAGAGCTTGGTGAATTTGTTGCACCTACATCCATGGTTGTAAGCATCTCACTTTGTTTTCATTAATATAAATATATGCTTGGCCTATTTCCTTTAAAGTTTGTGTACRTTTCATGAACTTGTTTCTTTCATAGATCCATTATGAAGCTAATCATGGTAGAGTAGGAAGTATCGTTGTTGTTTCTCATTATATTGTAGGACCTTATGAAGAACTTGGAGATCAAGATCAACCTGGATCGAGCAAGGACAAAAGACGATAAAAGGTATTTACCCTTCATCCTCCTTCTTCTTTGAATAATTTATCTTCATGAAAAGGAAAGTTAGTGCCCACAATAGCAATTTTTTGTCTTGGTCATAGGGTTCTAGTATCCAAGAGAAAATCCACTTGTCCACAGGGGGATTCTCCTATAAATACTATCGATAGTGGCATGGCCTTTCCAACATGCGACTGAGCTTCACAAGATGAAGTCAAGGAAGGTAGGGTCTATAGATAACTAAAATAGGAAGTGCATAAAGGAATGGAACTTCCTGTTGAAACAGASCTAATGGACATGGCATAAACATGGTGAGGCAGTGTCRTGAAGTCAAAAGTACCCATAAGGGAAGAATAAATTMTGATACCAATATTCTTAGTTGTCRGCTGAGAATTGTAGATCACAGGGATCGACTATCCAACATATGCATTGGGACTAGCATATGTAAAGGATAAATGGTCGATCGTCACGATATTCCCTTCATGAGGAAAACAAATATTACAGAAGATGGTTGATACGACAACGACCATAGCATATGTCCAATTGCGTCCTAGTAACAAGTTATAATCAAGAGGCGCATCAACTACCTCGACCTCCACCTCTACCATCTTCCCACCTAACTGGAACAAAAAGAAAGGAAGAATACCGTGAGGGCAGAAGGAATGATCGTCAAAAGTAGTCAACATGTTCAATGATTTAGAAAGAGTCAGAGAACCGAGAGATTTCCAATAGATCGGGGAAATCATAGATGTAGAAGTTCCTTCATCAACAACCACACATTTGATGGTATACCACACATTTGAGTACTACATGTGGATTTGGAATGCCACATGGTAAGGAAAGTGAGGCTTCACATCTATGACATCAAACTTGATAACTTTTGAGCCACTATGTTCTAGAGCTCCTAACGCAGATAGTAAGGAATTCCTCTCTGAAGGACATGTTTGGAGTACCTCCAAAGTTGACATCTCACAAGGGATTTGATCTAGGTCCTCAAAAATAGAGTAGTTATGGGTGGCTCTAGAATTTGGATTGTGGGTAGATCACTTGATTATTCCTTTCGAAACACGAGGCGATGGCTCTGGTTTTTCAATCTGTAAAGTCATCTCCATAGGAGGAGGAGGATATTCTAGGCTAGGTATAGCCTATGAAGAGCTATAATCTTGACATCGAGTGGCTAGATTAACTTTCAAATCGACCATATTGATACAAAAATGGTCATCGTCTTGAAATGACAGGTTTTAACTCCCACTAGCCGCATTTTTGGAATTTGAGGAAGTCGAGGCCATGTGTTGGTTATGTGGAAAAGGATTTGCTAGCACGATGGGCGGTAGAGATAATATCCTCGCAGCTTCTGCAAGTTTTCGGAATAAATGGGTAAGGTGATAATTTGTACAAAGCTTACAAGGAAATTTCACCTTAGGTCTTTCTCTCTTGCCCTCTCCAGCATTATTATTCATCTTTTCATTATTACCATTGTCCTTGGGTTTATTACCATTTTTCCCACCCTTATGATTATTGTGTCCATACTTATTATTCCCGCTTGGTTTCTGGTTACCATTTGGGTTGGCCGATGATTGCACGAAATGTACATCCATCGACTGAGTGGGATTGGAAGACACAGACGAAGCTGGCCCTCTTGCAGACTAGTTTAGAGACAAATCTTTCAAACGGATTGTCACCGAGTCAGCGGACTTTACATTGGCGTAGCCTACAATGCCATCGGTATGAGGTCCAAGATTTTGTCTAGGGTCGTAAGTTGACCATGTTGTGTGTTGTAACTTGACCAAGTTTTGAGGATCCTTGATCATATTTGACCTATTTTGGAACTTTGATAGGTTGTCAAAGGCGAAGTGCAAGTCGAAGCAGAGATCACGAGATATCGATCCCTTATTTAGGGATTTTTTGGGTTTTGGTCTTATGTAAAGGGTATGGGGATGCTGGGCCATGGGTTTACCCATGTTTAGGCCCTTTTGTAATGTATAAAAAGATGTCTAGGTGATGTAATAAGGGACTTGGTACCTTTCTAAGTGCTAAGGCAATATATGCATTTGTTTGATAGTGCTAAGTGAAAATTGTAAATGCTTTGTGCATGATGTGTTGAGAACTTGCATAGCTAAGTGAAAGGGACTGTAAGAGACGGTGCAAAGGATTTGTGCTATGACTTAGCTCGAGGAAGAAGGATCCAATGAAGTGTGCATAGATCTTCTGTCCTATGCAGAGTAGGATCTTCTGGCTCTGTGCATGTAGAAGATTGACAGAAGACAATAAAGAGAAGAAGAGTTGGTGGACATAGCCCCAAGCTGGGGGTGAACCACGTATATCATGTGTTGTGGTTGCCTTGTGCATTATGAATTTTTTAAGATTCATATGATTTATGATTAGTGTAATGATATGTGCTTAGATGAATATGATAGCTTAGTGCCTAATGATGTGAACAAGATGCTAGATCTGATCTATGTTGATATGCTTAGTGCTTGATTGTATTAGATCTCGTTGAATACTGTGCTATGTTGTAAGTAGGGTTTATCTGCACTGTGTACTAAGATTGATTAACAATGAATAATGACTATTAAGTGATCTATTAGGGTTTGTAATCACAGATCTGTGTCCTAGCTAAGGTTGCAGACACTGGAGTCCTGCAACCACCCCTACCTCTACCTTGGGTTAGACTTCATTTGCTTCGCAGGTGTTGCCGAAAGGGTCAGTAGTTAGGGTTTTGTTTGTGGTTTTTTGAAGCATTGAAACCTGGGTCTACCCCTATGCCAACAAATGGTTCTATTTCTGGGACCTGAAACTATGATTGTTGGGAACTGAGAAAGCTTTATGCATAGATCTGTTTCCCCAGTGTGTAGTATTATACTTGACTTGTAAAGCTCTGTGCTAAGAAGAGAAGTCAGATCTGAAGAAAAGAGGTAAGATATGAAATATTTGTGCTCTGATAAAGGTAACTGAAATATTTGTTATTTGTTAAAAGTAAGATCTAGGTATTTCGAAAGTATGGATCTAGGTATGTTTAATAAATTTTGTCCTAGTCTAAAAACTAGGGCACAACTAGAAGAAAGGAGATTTGATATGAATAAATCTGATACAAATAATGAAAGATATGTTATTCCTATGCATAGAAATAATGTTTGGACTAACAAATGGATGCAGGATCCTAGAAAGAAGTTTTTGCAAGTTAGCTACTATGATCCTAGTGCGCAATACAAGAAAGGTTGGGGATCATTTAAAAGAAAAAGATGATTAACCCTTTGTTACAGTTGCAGAAGACTGGGACATCTTGCTAAGGAGTTCCCTGGTAGAATACCTAGTTGTCTTTGTTGTAAAGATATGGATCATGAATTTTTGGATTTCCCTAGAATGATTGATAAGGTTGAAAGAATGAATATGAGACAAGAAAACCCTAAGGAAGGTCACGAAACTGAGACCATGGAAGAACCCCAGAAAGAATTAGAGAATATATTACTACAAATGAAAGAAACCCTGAGTGATCACAGAAGTATCAACTTATCAGATATCTTTAAAGAAAAACAATGCATAGAAACTAAAATAGGAGACTTCGACATTGATTGTGTTCTGAATGAGGAAACATAGGTGAATATCATGACAGAAAGAACTTGGGATATTTTAAGAAATCCTACTATGATTCCTTCATTGGGAAGAATAGGATTATTCAGAGGAAAGATGATAACCCTATGTGGAAGAATTATCTAGATATATATGAGTTCTCATGGAACTTTGACAGAGGAAGAATTTGAGGTTGTTAAATTTATTGAGAAAAACGCCCCATTTTCCAGGTTACAAGGAAAACCCTGGATTGAGAAAGATCAGACCTGAAGAAATGAAAAGGAATCTCTAGAATAGAAAAAGAAAGAATTAAAATCCTTCATGACTAGGAGGATAATGTTATTGACCGAGAACATGAGAACAAGTTGAAGTTGTTCAGAACCAGAAACTTGGATGTTGAAGTTGAAGAAACACAAGACGATTTGAAGCACCTGTCTGTACAGGAGAGTAGAGCACCTAACCCAAACGAAGAAGAAGTATTACTCTCTAACCCTATGAATGAGTCTCAATAGTGCATRGTTACTTTGTTGAGCATAGATAAGAATCAGAATGGAAAGAGGAATACTGAGACGAAGATCACAGGGAATAAGGCTAGAAAGCTCAGTAAGAAGAGAGAAAATATATAAAAATTGCAAGAGGTTCYAGAGGGAACTTCGCAGAAGGAAGGGTTGAAATATTGGARCTTTGTTAGGATAACAGAACARTGCAACGTGGCACTTTGCCATGGCGGAGTGATATAACCGTTGGAGGCATTATGACTGTTAGACTGACACTCTCGAACGATTATAACATGAGTTATGACCAGAAATCTCACCATTGGACCATTGGGACCACATCGTAATGGATGGAATTTCATTAATGAAGTATTCTCACCCATTAGAAAGATCTGTTACCTCGTTGTCTACTTATTCCATTGACTATTGTACCAAAAACACTTTTACAAATTGTATCCGATCCAGCAAGAGAACTCATCATTAACGCATTGTGATTATTGAGATGTAGACACATGTTCTATTACATTAAGCCTTCATTCCTCAACCTAAGTTATCCGATATTGAGCATGCATGTCAAACAAACTCAGTTCCATAGAGAATTTGTTTGAAGAAGTTCTAATAGTTTTGATGGCTGAAAAAGTAATGTCCGCAGGAGTTCAAGCTTCCTCAACGAGAGGAGTGCAAGCCTCTCCGTCGACTGCTCGTGGATTTGGACCATCCCGAGTTGTAGCCAAGAAAAGAACCAAGCATCGAGATGACTTGGTGAACATGAAATTAATCCCGACTATCCTGCCCAACTACATCCTGCCTCTAGCTGATGCAGTGAGTCATGACAGTGTCCCAAGGGACTTCGATTACACTCTGGTTACTACATACCTTCCGCAAGGGATACGTACAGTTCAACCATAGCTAGATAAGATCATGGCACGAAAATTCAATGACTTCAACCTCAGGGATCGCAAGAACCACAACATGCTCGTTTCTCACCACTATTTCACTAGGACGAAGGGGAAGAACTTGAGGATAATCCCCCAACCATGGACTATGAAGCTCGTGTAGTCCAATGTCCTGAATGTAATGAAGATACCACATTTTGGAAGGCACTAGGAGGTTAACGCGTGCATTGAGATCCTGCTGTCATGCTACCATGGTGGCTATCTGTGGCTAGACAGATGCATCACCATCGATCCGACATTGATCCATAGGATCACTGGATTGAGCATGCAGGGACCAGACTCGCAAGACTTCTACCTAGGGAAGGTTGCAGACCATGCACTGACACAGAGGATTAAAGATACATATGGCGATGTATAAAAGGGGATGCGAGGCTACAAGGTAGCCTCCATCCATAATGGCGCAGTGCGCCTGGCCTGCCAGTTGATCATAGGAAAGATAGTGAGAAAGAACAAACCTACATAGGTCATAGGGTTAATTGTTGACCTCACTGGAAAATGCATGGAAGGACTCCATATGAACTAGGAAAAATACTTAGTCAACCAATTAGAATTGGATTGTCATGAAGCTCAGGATCAGGGCTATGATTTTCATTTTAGCTGGCTTTTGATCCTCATCGTGTTTACTTCTTGGGAGATGTCAAAAGGTGTGACCTTCCTGAACATTGAACGGTTCGAGTCGCTCACTGCAAATTTCACCACACTTTGGTACTCAAGCAATATGGGGAAAAAATGGCAGTTGAATGTAGTATTTCATACTTATTATCTCTAGTTAAAGAGGGATATTGAAGTTGTCCCTCATATGACATCGAACACTCTACACTGGCTCAAGCCACTTATGAAGTTCTACGCAGATCGACACTTCATTTATATCACTGTGCGTGTAGACAAAATTAAAAAAGAGCTTCAGTCATACTATAAGCTCATCGAGGAGGACCTAGAAGAGATAACCAAGGACTGGCCTATAGAGCTCCTTATCCCTATTGACCCCATAGAACTTTCTGACCCTAAACAAATCTAAATCCCAGAAGTCACTCGTGAAGCACATGATACACCTGGAACTAGTAGAAGAAAGAAGACCGAAGAGGTCCAGCAGTTCAGCAGTACATCATAAGGAACTGCTTCAGGATCACCTGGAGGAGGAGGTGATGATGAAGTGGATAAATAAGAGACCAATGGAAAAGAAGATCAACAGAAGCAAGGTGAAGTAACACTGCCTAGGGACCCTGTTGATGAGGTTGATCCCTCTAAGAAAAGGAAGGTTTCGCCCATGAAACCTACTTCCCGGAAGAGTTCCAAAGATACTAAGACTAAGATGCATATTGTACTCATGCTTGATGACTTCGACTTCATCATTACAGCCGTATCAAACACCT
>SNQJ01S0068042.1:39503-68414 GCA_010110895.2 Picea sitchensis
TATGGTGGGTTGTCATGTACATTTTGGGGAAATTGTCAAATTGCATTTATAAGCTAGCATGAGAAGAAAGACTTTGCATTTTATTTATTGTTATTTTATGCAATTCATTTATATTTTAGTTTTATTTTAATTTTTCCCAAAAATATCTGGATAAGGAGGTTGACGGCTAATAATGAGGGTGGTTGAGGAGACTTGGGAAAGGGGGGTATGGAAACTTGATAAATAGCAAGAGGAAGTGGTGATGGAAGAGAGGTGGGAGCTTGAGGAAAATTTGGATAATTCTTGAAAGACATATTTCTTGTGACGGTATTCTTAGAGCATATGTGCTTTGTTGTTCTTGGAGTCACAGGCATGGAGTGCCAAGAAACTGAAAGGTTTTTTGGAGCTAGGAAACCAGCTAGGATCCTAGTTGGATGGGAGGATAATTATGTTGTTTCACTCTGGGCATCTTCCTACTACTAGCAAGATGACATTGCAACTGATCAACTTCAACAAACCAGAGAGGAGGTATTTTGTTAGTATGTATTCATTATGTTTCTAAAATTTTACACAAAAATAAAAAGCTTTGTTTACATCAATAATCTTAATGCATATGTGTATAAATTGTCACTTATTAATTCATAGTCTCTCATGGAGAGGTGTTACCACTTTTTTCTTGGAGAGKTGTTACCACTTTTTTCTTTTGTCTTCTAGGTCTCTCTTCATTTTATGGTCTGTGGGAGCCCCATCCTTGTCCTCTTTGAAGGACGAACACAATTTACTTTTATTGTAACCCCATACATTATTGTTTACTTTATAAAGACTCTATTATTTTGGAGGTTCCCAGAGAACTATTCAGGATATAACATTGTTGATCTCTCAGACTTTAATTTTAAGCATAAGATTTCAAATGTGCATTTATCAAAATCTTTATTTCATCTAAAGAAATGATCATTTAGAGTTATTTTCCATATGTGGTCCATACTTTCCTTTCCTTTCCTTTGTTGAATATTGTGTCTTACTATAATAAATTTTGTGATGGAAATATCATCCTATGATAATGGTGTTGGCCCTTGACCAAGTTTTGGGATAACCTTGGTCATTTTGACCTATTTTGGGACTTCAACAGCTTGTTGGAGACGAAGCGCCAAGCGAAGCGGAGATTGTGGAAGCTAGACCCCTTTTTGGGTCTATTTTGAGTTTTTAGGAATATGTAATGGGAAAGGGATGTCAGCCCGTGGGTTTACCCACATTTAGGCCCACTTTTGTAATGTATAAATAGACACCTAGGCATCTAAGATAGATAGAGAAGATTAGTTGATGGCTTAGTGCTAGTAGTTAGATCTGTGTGATCGGATGTGGATTGTAAATGCTCTATGCATGATTGTAAGAGGCTTGCAGAGCTAAGTGTTAGTTGTTGTAAGAGGTTGTAGAAGGCTTTGTGCTAAGCGCAAGGAAGAAGGATCTAGCGAGCTGCGCAGATCTTATGTCCTATGCAAAGAAGGGTTTGAGGCTCTGTGTTGTAACCGATGATTGAAGATACTAATAAAGAAGAAGAAGAGTTGGTGGACGTAGCCCCAGGGTGGGGGTGAACCATGTAAATCTATGTGTTATGCTTTGTGCTTTGAATCTCTTTCTTTGCTAAGTGCTTTGATATATTTAGATAGATATACTTATGCTTTGTGCTTCTTAGATGTGTATGAATGCTAGATCTGATATGTGTGAAGGAGCTTAGTGTTGATCTACGGATCTGATCTACTTTACTATTGCTAAGTGCTGAAATATCTTAGATCTAAATGAATAATGCGATGCTCTGTGCTATCTGTGAAGTATAATACTGGTTGAATATTGATGAATGATCGATGCTAAGTGAGATGTAAGTGATTTAATCATAGATCTATGTCCCAGCTAAGGTTGCATACACCTGAGTCTTGAAACCACCCCTGCCTCTACCTCAGGTGAGACTTCATCTGCTTCGTAGGTGTTGCCAAAAGGGCTGGTAGTTAGGGATTTGTTGGTGCGCTCTCGAGAGTTGAACCCTGGGTCTGCCCCTGTGCCAACAAATGGTTCCATTGCCGAGACCTGAAACTGTGATTGTTGGGAACTAAGGAAGAAGAAGCTTTGTGCATAGATATGTTGCCCAAGTGCGCAATATTCTACTTGACCTGTGAATCTTTGTGCCAATAAAGAAAGGTCAGATCTGAAGAAAAGAGGTTAGATCTGCAAGAAAAAAGGGTGATACTGAAGAAAAGAAGCAAGATTTGAATGCTTTGTGCTCTAAGAAAAATAAAAGTGGAAGTTCCTGAAGAAAAGAGGTCAGATATGCAAGAAAGAGGTCAGATATGTAAGCTATGTGCTCTGATAAAGGTAAGAGCAGTTAAAATTTTCTAGATCTGAAAGCTTTGTGCCTTGTAGAAGTAAGGTAAGTGGAAATTTTTATTTCTAAAGTATGGATCTAGGTATTTTTGATAGATTTTGTCCTAGCTTGAAAACTAGGGCATTATTAGATGAAAGAAAGTTGGATATGAATAGATCTGATAAGCATAGTGATAGATATGTTATACCTATGCATAGAAAGAATGTTTGGACTAACAAATGGATGCAGGATCCTAGAAATAATTTTTTGCAGGCTAGCTACCACGATCCTAGTGCGCAGTACAGAAGAGGCTGAGGATCATTTAAAATAAAGAGAGGATTAACCCTATGTTACAGTTGCAGAATATCGAGACATCTAGCTAAGGAATGCCCTGGTGAAAGGCCTAGTTTTCTTTGTTGCAAAGCTCTAGATCATGAAGTATTGGATTGCCCCAGAATGATTGCTAGGCTCAAAGGAATGAATCTGAACCCTAAGGAAGATCCAACAATAGAAGAACCTCAGAAAGAATCAGAGAAAGTATTAATTCAGATGAAAGAAACCCTGAATGAACACCGACATGTCAGATTATCAGAGATATTCAAAGAAAAATAATGCATCAAAGTAAGGATAAGAGATTTCGACATTGATTGTGTTCTAGATGAGGAAACACAGATGAATATCATGACAGAGAGAACTTGGGAAGCTGTAGGGAAGCCTGCCATGATCCCTTCACTAGGAGGAATTGGACTCTTCAAAGGAAAATTGGTAAATCTATGTGGAAGGCCCACTTAGATATCTGCGAATGTTAATGGAACTTTGACAGAGGAAGATTTTGAGATTATTGAATTTATTGAGGATAGTGCCCCGTTTACTATGCTACTTGGAAAAACTTGGATTGATGAAGATCAAGTTAGACGAAAGGAAGAAGCAGGAGATTTGGAACAGAAGAAACAAGAATTAAAAGATTTTATGAACAAGAAGGTTGCACAGCTGATTGAAGAATAGAGGAACAGATCAAAGCTCCTTGACACTAGAGACCTCAATGTCGAAGCTGAAAGAATGACATAAGGCTCACAGAAGACCGAAGCACCTGTATCAAAGAAAGAAGAATTATTACCCTGGAGAGAATTTCAACAACGCGTAGTGACTATACTAAAAGAAGATAGGAATCAAAACGGAAAAAGACAGACCGAGTTGAAGATTACTGGGAAGAAGGCTAGAAAGTTAAGTAAGAAGAGGGAAAAGATTGAAAAGCTACAGGAGATTCCAGATAGAACATCGCAGAACGAAAACTTGCAGAATGGGAACTTCGCCGGAATATCAGAACAGCAACCTATGGCACTTCGTCGTGGCAAAGAGATATAGTCGTTGGACCAATATACCCATTCAATTTCTGCCCCAAACAAATAGAAAATCATTAAAGGATCATCACCAGGCCGTTGGACCATGCCATAACGGACAGATCAAATGTTAATGGAAGCTTCATACCCGTTGCAGGCAGACTGTTACCGAATTTATTATTTAGCTCGTCGCGCCATGCACGGAGAACATTTTTGCCAATTGAGAATTTGACGCCCACAGCCTAGTGATTGTATACAGTGGTTAATACACTCTGATTATTCATCTTAGTGCAGTATCTGAGATCATTGTGAACCCCGATTTTTTTTTTCTCGAGCGCGCATGTCCGACAAGCTCACCGCAGTTGAAGAATCTGTCACAGAGGTCCTCCTTGATTTAATGACTGAGAGAGTCATGTCAGAAAGAGGAATTTCCATCATATTCCAAGCATCGTCGACAAGAGGAGTAGTCACTTCTCCATCCACTGCTCGAGCTGGACCGTCCCGACAGGTCGATGAGAAACGAACTAAACACAGAGATGATATCGTGAACATAAAACTGATTCCGAGCATTTTTCTTGCTTACCTACCCCCTTTGCGTGGTGAAATCAACCATGACAGTGTGCCCCAATAATTCGAGTATGCTATGGTCACTGCATACCTACCGAAAGGGGTGCGCGCATTTCGCGCTAATCAGGACAAGATCGTTACGTTGAAGTTTAGTGACTTCAACCTCGGTGACAGGAAAGTCTACAGTATGCTCACCCCACACAAGTACCTAACGAAGACAAAGGGTAAGAACTCGAAGATTGTCCCACAGTCTTGGACCCAGAACCTCGCGCAGTCGACATTGCTGAATGTCATGAAAATCCCGCACTTTGGCAGACACCAGGAGGTGAATGCATGCGTAAAGTTTCTTTTGTCTTGCTATCACGGAGGCTACTTGTCGTTGAACCTCCGTGTCACTGTGTATCCCACCTTGATCAATCGGATCATAGGACTCAGTATGCAAGGCCCTAACCCACAAGATTTTTATCCTGGAAAGACCATAGATAGAGCACTAGCAGTGAAGATCAAAGAAACTTATGGCGATGTTGAGAAGGACACACGAGGCTACAAGGTAGCCTCTATCCAAAGAAACGCAGTGTGCCTTTCCTGTCATCTCATCGCAGGCAAGATAGTTCACAAGAACCGGCCCACCCAAGTGATCGGGTTCATAGTTGATCTCGCCGAGAAGTGTGCAGAAGGACTTCAAATGAATTAGGTGAAGTACTTGGTGAATCAGCTCAAACTGGATTGCAGGGAAGTGCAAGACCAAGGGTACGAGTTCCATTTTAGCTGGCTTCTCATACTGATCGCCTTCGTAGCATGGGAGATGTCGGAGGGTGCCACTTTCCTAGAGACCGAGCCATTCAAACCTTTGGCTGCGAAGTTCAGTACCCTTTGGTACTCGACAGATATGAGCAAGCAATGGCAATTGAATGTCGTCTTCCACGTATACTACAACCAGTTGAAGACCGCCATCCAGTCCATACCTCGCATTACCCTGAACACGCTCCATAGATTCAAATCCTTAATGAAGTTTAGCGCAGATCGCCACTTCATTTATATAACAGTGCGAGTTGATGAGCAGAAGCAATAGTTGCAGTTGTATTACAATTTGACCGAGGAAGACATCGAAGAGATCACCAAGGATTGGTCAACATACCTTCTCATTCCAGCAAACCCCGCAGACCTGTCTAATATTGATAGCCCAGAAACTGTGCCAGATACACCAAGACCAAGCCAAACGAAGAAGCCTGAAGAAATACATGATGTAGACATCAGATCTGTAAAGACCGCATCCATTACACCAGAGCAAGGTGGTAATGGTGAAGACTTAGAAGAAGTCGAACAGAGGACAAGAGACGAAGAGGACTCGTCAAAGAAAAGGAAGGTTTCACCTCCAAAATCTTCCTCCTGGAAGAAACCTAGGACCCCTGTAACCAAGATGACGACCATGCTCACCCTAGACGACTTCAGTTTCCTCCTCGCAACTATGAATGAAGCTATATAAGAGATAAAAGAAAAGAAGGAAGCCAAGCAAGAGACGATGTACAACAGGATTGAAATCGAGCTCCAAGAAGTGCAGTAGGAACTTTAGTCTAGCCGCACAGTCTCCACTATGCCTCTGACAGTAGGGACAATAGAACCAGGAGATGCGCCAACTCAACTCCACCAGATTTTCGATCTAGTCGAAGCTCGCCTTCAACAAGCTCAAGAAGAAACAGTGCAAGATACCCAAGCTTTGACATAAGTATAGGGAGTACTTGTCGAGCCGCGCAGTGCTACCGACGAGATAAACTTTCTCTTCAAGTACAATGGGACAAGGAAAAAGCAGAGCTACAGCAAAGCAAGGAGAAGTTGCTCGCAGAGTAGCTTGAAGTAAAGGAACTAGTCAATAGAGCACTTTTCTCTGTGACTATTGTCGAAGTACAGGCCGAAGAGAGAGTTCCACAGCATGTGGCACAGCTTGAAGAAGTTATACAGAAGCTTCAGCAGTGCATTTCCGATCTAGAACTCTGCGCTATGCCCGAGACCCCTCAGGAGATAAGAGATCAACAAGAAGCAATTGCCCCCAGTGCAGTTGATAGATTGAAAGCTCTTTCCTTGGAGTGCAAGCAGCTCAGTAAACAGAGCGCCCAGACTTATAAAAACCTTATAGAGAATCCAGAGTTACAGACGTTGGAGTCGCAACTTTAGAAAGCAAAGCAGCATGCGGATACATTACAAGCACGGTTGAAGGCCTTGTCTGCTATTGACAAAATAAAAAGATCTCATGAACAACGTATAGCTTAGCAACAGATACATATGATTCAGAGAAAAGTGATGGAAGTCACTCAGCAAATCCAACCGGTGCAAGACAAGGCATGCATGTTGTTTTCCGAGATCGAAAGCCAGGGAACAGATCTTGAGCAGATCGTCATCACTGCAGAACAGTGCCTGGAAAGACCAGTAAATGAAACAGTGATCCTAGAATTCACCCAGTAGGAGGCTGCAGCGAAGCAGTAGGTCGAAGCAGCTCGAGCCAAGATCGAGATGTTTGAAGCAAAATTGCACAGACCAGAGTGACTCGGGACGAGTCACAGGTGAGTGTTGGAAACTTGTTGGCCCTTGACTAAGTTTTGGGATAACCTTGGTCATTTTGACCTATTTTGGGACTTCGACAGCCTATCAGAGATGAAGCTCCAAGTGAAGCGGAGATTGCGGAAGCTAGACCCCTTTTTGGGTCTATTTTGGGTTTTTGGGAATATGTGAAGGGAAAGTGATGTCGGCCCATGGGTTTACCCATGTTTAGGCCCACTTTTGTAATGTATAAATAGACACCTAGGCATATAAGATAGATAGAGAATATTAGTCAATGGCTTAGTGCTAGTAGTTAGATATGTGTGATCGGATGTGGATTGTAAATGCTATGTGCATGATTGTAAGAGGCATGCAGAGCTAAGTGTTAGTTTTTGTAAGAGGTTGTAGAAGGCTTTGTGCTAAGCACAAGGAAGAAGGATCTAGCGAGCTGCACAGATCTTATGTCCTATGCAAAGAAGGGTTTGAGGCTTTTTGTTGTAACTGATGATTAAAGATACTAATAAAGAAGAAGAAGAGTTGGTGGATGTAGCCCCAAGGTGGGGGTGAACCACGTAAATCTGTGTGTTATGCTTTGTGCTTTGAATCTCTTTCTTTGCTAAGTGCTTTGATATATTTAGATAGATCTACTTATGATTTGTGCTTCTTAGATGTGTATAAATGCTAGATCTGATATGTGTGAAGAATCTTAGTGTTGATCTATGGATATGATCTACTTTACTATTGCTAAGTGATGAAATATCTTAGATCTAAGTGAATACTGCAATGCTTTGTGCTATCTGTGAAGTATAATACGGGTTGAATATTGATGAATGATCGATGCTAAGTGCATTGTAAGTGATATAATCACAGATCTGTGCCCCAGCTAAGGTTGTAGACACCTAAGTCTTGCAACCACCCCTGCCTCTACCTCGGGTGAGACTTCATCTGCTTCGCAGGTGTTGCCGAAAGGGATGGTAGTTAGGGATTTTTTGGTGCGCTCTCAAGCGTTAAACCATGGGTTTGCCCCTGTGCTAACAAATGTATACTCTTTTGGTTTACAAATCTTGTAACATAGTGTAAATATTTTCTTTATGTAAGATACCTGGTCCTTCTCAGGTATTCTTTGCATGTGAGTATTTATTTCAAGAATAACGCATAGTCCTCTCTCAGACATTTTTCTATTTTTGCATGTTATTTAAATAGAGGAGTACCACCTATTTAAAAATGTAGGGGGATTTATCCTCGTCGCGTATTCTTAAATACCATAAGACTGTATTTTCAATCAATAACTATACTCTGATATTTGCATTGACTTCTAGTCACATCCCACCAAATTTCAAATTAGACAAGGGGACACTTTCCCCCTTTGTTTTTGTTGTGGAACCAATCTCTTGACTCTTTTTCCTAGGTGTATAACCAAAGTTTGAAGGATAAGTTCCATACTTTCCCTTGTCCCACCATTTAGCTTCATATCTCCCCCTATCTTGAATTTTTTAGGGGTACGATTTGAGATCCAACAAACCCTAGACCTTGAAAATTCCTTGAATTCAAACTAGGGTTTTGCATTGAAAACTTACTCAAATTTTCTCTCAAATGAGAAGCTCCAATAATTGGAAACATGTACATCCCCATTCCCTCTAATGGATCCACTGAACAATCTACAAGTTCTTCATCCCCTTTGGAAATATGACTTTCTTTCCTTCCTCCATCTCCCATAAGAATGAATCAATGACCCTTTAAATAAAGTATTTATGATAATAATGATGCTCATTGTTTTTTAAAGACTAACCAGGTTTATTAAACAAATAAACCAACAAAGTTTCTCAAACCAATAAACCAACAAGGTTTATCAAAATACCATTTCTTTGTTTGAACATAATGAAAAGGAAAGTATCAATGGCATTATAGATTTCATATGTCAAAATGTCCTCAAAATTAATTAAGTTATTAAACTACGTAAAATTATTTATTATATTATTAAGGGTGTTTCATCCTCAACCTCCTTTATGTCACAAAATTTACAAATTCATTAGACCCAAAGTGTTTTTGGGTTAGTTCAACAACCAATTTCACTATGAAGGTCATGAGTATTGGACCTAATTTTAGTAATATTAATTTCTTTGGTCCAAGGGAGTATGGTCCAACTACAAACAACTAGGTAATCGGACTTGTATTAACAAAGAGACTAATATTCAAACCCACTCTCCCCCCACCCCATCCCCTAAGTGGGTGTGGATGAGTCCAATTGCAAGTCTTGGGTGTGTTTTTAATGACATAGACACACTCCTCCCATAAGTAGTGTGGATGAGTCCAACTGCAAGTCCTAGTGCATAACGAGACAGACACACCCCTCATAGTGAAACAACCCCAGCTCACAAAGGACTTAAGGAAGAAGTATTTCCAAAACAAACACATTTTATTTTTAATTCCCTGATATGTTGGAAAAATAGTTTTCATCGCCCAAATTGAGATTTGACAAAATATTTGTGGTATTTAAAATTATTTTATTAATGATTTCATTGCCATTCTAGATCTTAGTTTTTAAACTTCATAAGGATATAAGAGTTAATATTATCAATATTTGTAATTTGATCATCTTCTTAAATATTCTAGTTAAGTTGAGTCTTGGAATCTTTAACCCACCTCTTTTGAGCTTGTGGTAACAAACGCTAATACTAGAAACAAACATAAAGAGACACATCTGTTTCAAGCTTACTTAAATATATAATCATGGTTTTAGACTTCAATGAAAGTGCACCCTCTTATAATTAAGAAAATGGGGTAAGGAATGTTGCATTTTATTTTAAAATTATAGGTAATAAAACATTTTTTGGATTTACTCAAATTTATTTGAATTCTACACAGATGACAAGTCCACAAACCATATAGAATAGGGCTGGAATTACAAATATCACAAGGAATCCCTTTTCTTATCCCAATACTAGAACTCAACTTTTCTAGATTTATTTTCAGGACCATAATAAATTTTCCAACCCTATTGATTATCTTCTCAACATTATAACTCCAGTTTAAATAACAATTAACATCAATGCCTAAATATTTGTAAAAATAAATCTCTTCCAAAATATATTGAAGCAAAACTAAATATATATCACACATATGAAACATATTCTCTTCTTATTGGTACCATTTATATTTGTTTATCAGTTGGATTGTCATTGATGTCAACCCTTGAAGAAAGCCCCATAGCACAAAGGTTTGGGTAATGGACCCAATATTGCTTGATGTAAATATGACTCTATTATTGTTTTTCATGGTTGATAAGAAGTAAATATGGATGAACTCCAAAGTGTCCTTTATAGGAAAGCCCCTCACGGGAAGACGTTTTCAGGAGTAAAGAGAACTCACATTAATTGCAGGCCAATGAGATGAAGCGATTACCGAATTTATCAGAAACTATCCTATATGGATATTTCTATCATGCCATTTCCGGTGGTATGTGGAACGTCACATAATCCCCCACTTGCTGAGTTATGGCCATGAGAAGTTGAGGACCCCAAGTTTGGGTAATGGACCCAAGTTTGTTTGATGGGTAACGGTATAAGCTGGCGATATAATTTCAAATAATATTATTCTATATGGATAGTACATTTCATTTCATTTCTGGTGGTATGTGGAACATCTCATAACTCCTCACGGTTTGAGATTTATGGCCTTTATAGTTGGAGGAACTTCATATGTCATCTAGAAGTCCTAAAAGGTCAAAGTAGTCAAAAGTGGCTTCTAAGAGATTTTAAAAGGTAAATAATAAAGTGAAGTAATGAGTGCATTATAATTCAAAGTGAATACAAAATTATTTCCCCAATAATAAATTTAATGGAGAAATTAGGAAGTGGTTAACCCCTAAAATAAGGGAAAGTGGGGCCAAGTGACCAGAAGATGTTTTTGAAGGAAGCCACCTGAGAGTATAAGAGATAAGGTTCTCTCATTTTAATCACACTTGAGAATATTTAAATAGCCAGGTGTCTAAGGCAAGGACATTCAAGCCGAAATTTACAAGGTGAATAAAAGAAGGCCGGAAATGCGAAGGAAGGATAAAATTCTTTTGATGGTGCTTTCTAAGGTGCTGTTATTTACAGGTCATCTCACCATTTTCGCTATATAACTTTTTCTATAATGATTCAGACCACAAAATTTATATGCCATTGATAAAACATATCCAAGTATCCATGGTAAAAAATTCATCTTGTGGTTCGCTATTTGGGAGTTACACTGTGGAAAATAGGGTTTGTGGCAAACCTAAACCATAGTCAAAAATAGGTGTTTTGGTTAAAAAACGTCATAACTCTCCAAGCAAAAGATCCAAATTCAGCGAGACCAAAAAGTGCTGGTTAGGGCACAGTCTGCAGTAAGCATCTCTATAAAAATATCATACCAACCATCAGCCATTTCCTGCAAGCATGCCCCACAAGGTTGCTCCTCAGAATAAAGGCCGCATCCAGCAAGGTATGTCATTCCTTTGCTATAAATCATCTTCTCTGAGAGGTTCCGCCATATCAACTTGGATATTAGACAGCCACAACGAACAAATACCGCAAAACGTGCCCAGATATGCAAGCACTACAGGTTCAAACACGATTATTTCAAGTTATGGTTGTGGACTAATCCAAAACCAGGCATGCGAGACTAAAGAAAAATTTGATGAAAAAACTAGTCCTCTCATTGTCACCAAAACTAAGGATCTAATTTGTGGAATCGCGGATCGGTTATATACAACCGGTCTATTACAGAGTTACAAATCAGGATTTGGATGATGAAATTGATTAGGGCTTTGCCGAGGTACATGCTGAGCGCTACGGTCAGAGACAAGTAGCCGATGAGTCAAGCACCACGCCACGACCTGTACATTCGATGCTGGCATACTGATGATTCAAGGAAGCCGATGAGTAGTTGACACACGAGCGGTACATACTCTGGTGCATGGTTGACGCACTTGCTCATGGTACGTGTGCCGATTACGTGCGCCGAGGTACGTGCTGATGGGCCGGTTGACGCACGGTCCAAGCTTCATTGGTACATGCTTCACAAATGGCATATCCGGCCAAGCGACAGTGCGACGCTGGTCCCAATCATTCTACTTCTACTCAGGGCGGGAAGGAAGGAAAGGATATGTGGTTGCAGCCGTGAGTGAACATTAGTTGTAGCCCTTCCGGGTTGTAGCCAAAGAATTGAGAGTTGGAGCTTCCCTCAAGCTACAGCCCGTAGAAACTAGGGTTGAGCCCTTCCAAGCTAGAAGGCTAAAAAAACAAAGGAATTTTGTGCTCTAATGAATGTAATTCTTCAAGACATATAAGAAAGCATTATGTGGTTTTCTCCGATTTTGGTTTTACCGTGAAAACACCTGTATTGTGTATGTGTGTGATTGTTTATTTCTACCGCCATTATTGGATAATAATTCTACATTGATATAACATTTGAAGAAAAGGATTATAATTACTTTATACTGATTCACACCTCTCAAGTAATCTAACATATTGGTATCAAAGCAGTTTCCTTCATAAATCAGTTTGACCATTGAAAGGTTGATCATGGAGAGTACCAACCGTATAAAATGGAATACCATAGTTTGATGGATGTAAGTATGATTTTGGAGCATAAGGGATGAAGACATATATACTAGCATGGGGATTTCAACTTTGGTAATCAATTGTAGATGGATATTACAGCACTGCCAGCTTCCACCAACAAATGACAGCAAGTGAAACTCGTGAGAATAATTCCAAAATCCATAAATGCACTTTTAATGGTCTCAGTGATACAATATTCACCAGTTGCACACTGTAATCCGCTAAAGAGATTTGGGGACAAGATTCAAAATATTTGAAGTGAAGGAGACTAAAGTCAAAGCAAAGAAGCTTCCCCAAAATTACAGAGGTCGACGTCTTCGAACAACTAAAAATGAAGGAAGATGAAGATATCAAGCACCACTTTATGAGTCGATGAAATAGTGAATGCAATTCATAGGATTGAGAAGAAATCAAGAATTGTTATTGTTCAAAAGGTACTCTAAGATCTCTTCCTATGAGATTCAACCCTAAGATATCAAAGACGAAGAGAAAGATCGTATCTAAACTCATTAAGAATGGACTAATTGTATGGAATCTTCACAACATATATGAGATGAGAACCGAATAGGAAAATCCAAATGTAAAGAAGCATCCTTCAAAGCATCCAAAGATCAAAGCAAATAAAGAAACAAGAATAATATAGCAAAGAAGAAATGTATCGCCTCTAAGATGATAAGTGGCCAACTTCGTCAAAGGACTAAATAAGGGAACCAATGGTAAGAGTGAGGTAAGCTTCCTTTAATTTTATTTCCACCAGATGGTACTAATATTTGCTAAGAAATGTCCTCATAAGAAAAGAAATGATGAAGGTTGCCCAAAAAGGAAACAAACATACAAAGGCAAAAGAACCACAAAGAAAGCTCTTAAGCACCTTGGCACCAAAGAAGACATCTCAACAACAGATGAAGATGAAGTAAAGGACAAAGGAAAGTATGGAGCTCCCATTCATGGCAGTAGAAATATTGACTCCACAAGTAAATGAAGAAGAAATTGAAGAGGCGTAAGCTGACTCCCAGCAGCCAAATCATCATTGCAGGCCACCAAGAGAAAATAAGAAAACAAGAAACCACAAGAAGAACCAGATAAGAAAAAGCACACTCAAGAACTAGAACAAAATGATCACAAAATTGAAGGTTCAAATAGAAGTAAATAAAAGAATTGAAGAAGCAATCAAAGAACAACTGGAAGAAAAAAGACAGATCACAAACCGAAGTAGGATTGTCACACTAAGAAAGGATATTCAAAGAAAGCGATATGTAGAATAGCTCAAAATTTTGGATGACATTATCAGTACTAAAAATCTCATCTTGACAAGTCCGACTTGGATACAATCAGACGTAAAAGGATCAAGCCCAAAACAACAGAGCAAGAAACAAACCCAAAAAGCTATGCAACAATCAGCAAGATAAAAATATATACCAAGGGAAGATTACAGTGACACTCCTCCACCGCGAAGATTTAGATTTTAGAATCAACAACATTTAGATGTGCCCTCAAGAAGAAGAAGGATTCATAAGAGCACCTCCCTTCACAAAATATCCAACCACCGTGCATCAAACCATATTTTGGTTTATGTTATGTATGTAATAATTTTGAACATAAAAATGAAATGAGAAAAAAAAAAAAAAAAAAACAATAACTACTTTGAGAGCTATACAGCAAGCATATTCAATAAGACCTAGTGAAACACGAAGAAGTTACAACAGGTTTGAATTCCTTTGAGGACCATGGAATAAACATAATGTAATAATTTTGGACACATGGCTAAAATTGCAGAATGACGTTCTCCTAAAGAACCCTACCAGAGTCACAAACAAGAACCTCGTAGACATGGATAAGAAAGCAAGAGCAAAGATAGCAATGAAGAATGCATACGCTTCTAATAAGATAAATAAGAAAGGATGGTTGGTAGAAAGATTGATAACTAAACATTACGATGTGATAGAGACAGTTTCTTACATTACGAAGGAAAGATATGGATCGGCCTTCGAAATGATGATTCACCAAAATCATTGGAAAGGTAATAGCCTCAATTAGAACAAGAATGAAGCAGAAAATGTTCTACTTAGTAGAAGATATAGTTATACCTCTTGGCATGACAATGCGGGTAATTCAAGGTCATAAGTTACTTTCTAATTCACAAAAGTGGAGATCATAAAAGAAGTCGAGGGTGTTCGGTCGCTATATCGCAAGAACTCGAGCAATATAATGTGGTGTTGTTTAAATTGAAATGAAAAGTAAGTGTTGTCTAGGAAAGGGAAGATGAAAGTTGGCTATGGTAAGAATGGTCACGTGGTATTTTGATAACCTTGTCAAAGTAGTCAAAGAGAAGGCCAGAAATGCCTCAGATCAATTTAAACCAACTAACATCTTTATGCAAGTACTGATACCAAGGAAAAGCAAACAAAGACTAGGTTCAAATTAAAGGGAATATTCAACAACAAAATCAATAAAATTGTGTATACTGATCTAGTTTGAACAACTACAACAAAGGCTTAAAGCAGGAGATATTTATGTTATTAGTTGATGATTATACAAGAATGACTGTTGTTTCTTTCTCAAGAACAAGTTAGAAGCTTTTGAAAACTTTAAGATCTACAAGGAAATGGTTGAAAATGAGATGATCTAAGCAGAATCAAATGTTTAATATCGGATAATGGATGAGAATTCACCTCAAAGGAATTTATGGACTACTACAACAATCATGGAATTAAAAGACAATTGGTTGTTGTGGACACCTCAACAAATTGGATTTGTTGAAAGGAAGAATGGGACAATACAAGAAATGGATCAAAAAAATGCTAATGGATTCAGTGCCGCATATATTTTTGACATAGGCAGTGCATACAACAATTCAAGCCTCCAAACAGTAATTCTCAAAACTCTCTACTTCAGCCAAGGCATGGAAAGGAACATCCGAGAGCAAATGTGAAGCACCCCGAAAAGTTTCGGCCAAAATGCCACATCAAAGAGAAGATGGTAGAACGGGGAAAGTTTGAATCCTGTGGTGGACAAAGGAACAATTTGTTGGTTACCCGCGCCGCGAAAAGCTAGCCGCGTTACAATCTAAGATTAAAACAAAGTTGCGGTTAATCGCAAACAAATCTCGGATTAAAACCCGCCAACCGCAATCAAAATGCAGCCGTTGTTCAAATCCACGGAACAAACTTTGGAAGAAATAATAAGAAGTAAAAGCAGAAGCAGAAGAGGAAGATGAAGATGAAGAGAATCCACGTACGCAATATATTCCAAGCATCCCAAACATCGACCCAGCAAATGCGCCGCAATAAACCCATCCTCAAACTCAAAATTCATTGGAAACAAAGATGCGTAAGTTGAGATTAGAAGAAAAATTTGTTCACCGAACAAACACACCTGTGCTAACTCATTCACAATTGAACCAAAATCTGTTCTGTTGCGCGCGACTTTAACTCTGGAACAAGCCATGAAGAATTGATCAAATAGAGAAAAATGACACTTTGGGAATTGGTTCCAAGACCAAAGAATAAGAATGCGATCGGCAAAAAATGGGTTTCGTGAATAACTGAATGAAGATGTACACAAGAACAAAAGCCAGACTGGTACGTGCTGACATGCACGTGATTGAATGTATCGAATTTGAAGAGACATTCGTCCCAAATATTTAACGGAAGCCAACCGGCTTACCTTAGCCTATGCAATGTCCAAAATGAAGCAAAGTATATCGATGGATCGTGAAATCAGATTTTGAATGGAACTTTGAAGAAGAAGTCTTTACTGAACAACCAGAAGGATTTCAGCCGGTCGAGAACATAGACTATGTGCGTAAAATTCAAAGAAGGCCTTGTATGGTTCAAAACAGGCTCCTAGAGCATGAAACTCCAGACTGGATAAGTATCCAGCCAGTGTGGTCTCGTAAAGGAAGCGCATGTTGAACCTCTACACTGTAAGTTAAGGTAATATTTATTAATTGAAGTTTATGTTGATGATATTACTTTTGGTAGTGATGATGATGTGTTGTCAATCGGGTAAAGGATGATGCGGTGAATGCAGAATTTGAGCCGTTATTACTTGGAGGACTATCTTTCTTTATGGGACTTAAGATATGTCAAAGAAACCAAGGAATTTTTATTTCAAACCAAGTATATCGAGTAATGCTAAAGAGGTTAGGAATGGAGAAGATTGCAAACCGCTTATCACTCCCATGCAAACCGGCCGCAATGAGCTAAAGATGATGATCTCAAGTCTTCACATATCGGGAGGCAGCAAGATTGTGTCAATGATTGGTAACTCACTATATGTGACAACATCCGTATTCAGATACGCATGCAGTTGGATATGTGGTATGATTTCAAGCAACACCAAAGGAATCACATGTATTAGAAGGAAAGAGGATCTTCAGATATCCCCAGCGAACGTATTGTTCTGGATTATGGTATCCAAAAGGAAAATATCTATCACTTATTTCCTACATAAGCGATTGGCAGGCTTGATGACCAATGAAGCATCAGTGGAGCAAATAAGCTCTAATTTAGGTGAGTGTTTTGTATCTTGGCTAAGTAAGAAAATAATCATCAATATCTCTATCTACAGTCGAGGGCAGTATATTGTAATGATCTTGTTGTAATAAAGGTTCTTTGATGAAACAAACTTTTTGACAGATATACAAAGTTGAGTGGTATGATGAGCCCATTCCAATATATTGTGATAATATGTCATCAAGTATCTCAAAACCCGGTGATGCACTCCACGATGAAGCAAATTCCAACTGCTAACACTTTCTACGGAACAGTTGCAAAAGAACATCGAAGGAGTATGTGTAAGGCACAAAGAACAGTAGCATCTTACAAACCACTTCCACGAAAAATTCTTGAACATCTAAAGACTTGGAGTTATTTACCCAATGAATTCTTTGAATCTTTTATCTTATATAGGTCTTAGATGCACATGAGGAAGCAACATAAGAGCATCGCCCTCAGATGTTCCAAACGGGAAGACACCCTTCCACTGACGACAAAGGAGACATTTCCTTACCCGCGTGTTTAATGCTGCCACGGTCCTAGGCACCCATCATACGCGCAGGACGTGCAGTACGGTCCCGTGTATTTTACCGAGGATACCTAATCAAGACAAGAACCTAAGTTCCAATCACAAAGGAGATCACGATTGTCATTGGTCACTGAACCCCTGAAGAGTCCTCAAGAAAGGTCAAAGGCTCAAGGCAATGGAATCCAACATTGCTCATGCAAATAAGGACTCCACCATTTTTCCATGGCCGATACATGCAATATGGATGAACTCCAAAGTGGTCCCCTTATGGTGAAAGCCCCTCACAGGAAGACGCCATGAGTGAGAAAACCCATGCTTAATTATGAATAATGAGATGAATAGAAAATGACTTTTAGGAACCATCATATGACAGTCCTTCATCCATCTCTATAATGTGGAATCACTACAACTCCCTCACCTGCTAGAGAGTTATGCACATGAGAAGTTGGATAATTCCCAAGTTTGGGTAATGGACCCAAGTTTGTTTGATGGGTAAAGGTGTATGTGTTATGACATATCTTCAGATAATACTCATTCTATATGGATAGTACACATGTCATTTCATTTCATGGTATGTGGAACGTCACATAACTCCCCTCACAGTTTGAGAGTTACCCACGGTTGGAGGACCCCTCACATAAAGTCATCTAGAAGCCCCTAAAAGGTCAAAAGTAGTCAAAGTGGTTTAAGGATTTTAAAAGGTGGGCCACAAAGTAAGAATGGAGTGTATTATAATTCAAAGTGGAATAAAAAAAAATAAATTCTAAAGGAGACATTAGAAGTGGGTTAACCTAAAATAAGGAGTAAGCCAAGTGGACCTAGAAGATGTTTTTATGGAAGCTAATTTGAGAGTATATAAATACATAAGGCTCCTCTCATTTTAATCACACTTGAGAATATTGAATATATATAGGTGTCTGAGGTAACCAAGGATATCTAAGCCAAAACATGAGGTAAGGTGAAGAAAATAAGGGAAATGCAATAAGGATAAATTCTTTTGATGGTGCTTTGTTGTATGTTATTTACAGGTCATCTCTTCACCCATTTTCATAGCAATTTTTTCTATAATGATTCAAACTTCAGCCAAATTGCTATGCCATTGAGAAACATATCCAAGTACTCATGGTAAAAATCCATCTTGTGGGTCGTTGTACTTTGGGACCCCATACCTGTGAAGTAGGTTTGTATCAGTCCCTAAACTATCAAAAACAGGTGGTGTTTCTGGCTAAAATGTTATAAATTCTTCATAATATATCCAAAATTAGTGAGACAAAATTTTTTAGTTAAATATCTCTATAGTGGTATTATATGTAACATTTTCAGATCAAATCATCAAATCTTTCGTGTAAAGCATTCTACAAGGTCGCTTCTCTAGAATAATCCGTGACCAACAAGGTATGTCATTTTTTCTATAAAATCATTTTATGAGAGGTTCCAAGCAGTGAAAACCTTGAGGGATTGCATAAAACATTAATTGAAGAACATTGTATATAATTTTTAGATCTTTATACATTACAGGTTCAAAGTTATGATTACTTCAAGTTAGTTGTTGGACTAATCCAAAAACTAGGTATGTGAGACTGAAAAGAAAGTTTCATTGAAATGCTAGTCTCTTGTAGTTAAAGATAAGGAAGGTTTGGTGCAGGAATGTGATCATACACACCAAGTCTATTACAGAGCTACAAATCATATTGGATGATGAAATTGATGGAGTGTTTTCCTATTGAGGTACATGTTGAGTACATGGTTGAGACAAGTAGCTGATGAGTTGGCAAACATACGAGGTGTAAGAAGATGATGTTCACTTTGATTAGTCATAGTTGATGAGTATTTTGACACATGATTGGTACATACTCTGGCACATGGTTGGATGCACCTTTTAAGGTACAGGTTGATTACAAATTAAGGTACAGGTTGATGCACTTGTTTGGTGTTGATTACGTTGAGGTACAAGGACGCACGGCCTAGACGGTCAAGGTGCTCATGTAAACGCATATCCTAGCAGCGACAGTGCGCACGCCGTGGTTCCATCATTATACTTCTACTCATGGTGGCAGGATCGGGCAACCACAGGTGGTTGTAGCCACCTCCGCTTGTAGCTCTGAGAAACATTGGGGTTGTAGCCTCCTCTGGCTGTAGCCAGAGAATTGTATTGGAGCCCAATGCCGTAGCCCGAGAAACCAGGGGGCTGGAGCCTCCAACTGCAGCCGGAAACAAAGAAAGTTGGGCCCAAATGAATGTAATTTTCAAGACATATAAGAAAATCATTCCATGGTTTTCCTAGAATTTGGTCACTACAAAACAATCAAGCATACCCTGCATGCATTCGTTTACACTTCATTATCGATAACACCCCACAAAGTGATTGTTTATTTCTTACTACTCATTATTGGATAATAATTCTACATTGATATAACATTTGAAGAAAAAGGATTATAATTACACTATTACTGATTCACCCCCCCCTTTCAGTAATCCAACAATATTAACATTATTTTATAAAAAGTATTGTTCCCATCGTGTGTGTTGCCTCTGAGAACCCCACCCTATGGTTTGTGCTTCACCTAACGCAATTTAGTTTCAACCATGGAGGTTAAATATATATATACCAGTAGTATACAATGAAAAGGAAGATTGAATATTTCAAACTAGTATTATTGTAGGTGATTTCAATGTAACTCTCAGACACAAAGAAAAAAGAGGAGGGAGCGTAGTAAGAGACTTTTTGGTAAATAATGGAAGATCTGGTATCTGACTAGAACTTAATGGACACCAAGTTAATCAAGGAGAAAAACACTTGGTCTAATAAGAGAATAGGATGGGACATATCATGGTGTGACTTGATCGCTTCCTATTTCAAAGTGAATTTTTCCTAAGTAACATCTCAATCTCCTCTAAAATTATCCCTTGGGTGGCCTTTGACCCTAAATCAATTGCTCTTCAATTATTGGATTCCCCATACTATGGTCCCATACCATTTAAATTCAACCTTCTTTGGCTTCAAGACCAAGTAGCTATTGGGATAATCTCTCATGAATGGAGCAAGTGGGTCTCAATCTCTCTTATTTACATATGGGAGAAAAAATTAAAAGAGGTGAAATTTTCCCTTAAAGAATGGGATAAAAAAGTGTATAACCCCCAGAATGTGAGAAAGAGGAATGCAAATCATAGTTGGCCTCTCTATATGACAAAATGGAGTCTACATTAATAACCAGTGAGTTGTTAAAAGAAAAAAATCTAGTCTTTCAAAATTCCACAAAGCTCTTAGGCTGGAGGAGGAAATGTGGAGACTTAAATCCTACAATCTATGGTTAAAATCAAGAGACAAAAGTACCACTCTCTTCCACATGCATGAAAAATAAAGGAAATAAAAAAATAGTGTCAACGAAATTGCATTGGAATATGGAACGACCATTAGAAATTTCTTGGAGATAAAAGAGGCAGCAATATCACAATTTGAGGAACTATGTGCAAAAAGTGAAGGGGTAGATCCAAATGTAACGGTGATCATGCTTGAAAACATTCCTTCAATCATATACTCTGATGAGAATGCAAATTTGATGAAGGAAATATCTAAGGATGAAATTCATAGAGAAATATGGGGTTTGGATCCTGATAAAGTTTTAAGGCCCAATGGATTTACAATCCATTTTCATAAAGAATGATGGACCTGGGGTATTTTTTAAGGATTCAAAATATTATACTTTAGTATTATGTTCTAGGTGATTATTTAAGATTTTAAAATATCATACATATAGATATGTAGGCGAATGTTCAATGAAAAAAATACTATAAGCATATTTTATGTAACAAATAGGAAAAAATTTAAAGTGAAATTGGCCAATTTGCAATGTTATTTTTGAAAAGGCCAAAAAATAGTCAATTAGCAAAAATTCACCGCTAAAAAATACCCTAGAGCCTAGAACAACATCAAAGTTGATCTTAAAATAATGTTGCAGTATGTTCAAAATTCCTGTAGGATTGGAGGAAGCATAAATTCATCCTTTCTTGCCCTTATTCCAAAAGAGGCCAAGCCCTCTTCTTTATCTAGGTTCCACCCCCATTTCCCTTTGCATTGCATCTTACAAAATTCTAGCAAAGATTATTGCTAACATGTTAAAGCAACTTCTTCCCAAAATCATATCAAACAATCAACGAGGGTTCATGAAAAAGTGGAAAATAGTGGATGATATTATAATGATTCAGGAATCGATACACTCTAGTCTAGCAAACAAGAACAAAGGTATGATCATCAAAATTGATATGGAAAATGATTTTGAGAGGGTACATCAATCCTTTCTTTTTGACATTCTTTTGAAATTTGGTTTTTGTCATTCCTTCATTCGGTGGGTATCCACATGCATTTTCAATCCATGGATTGCCCCATTAGTAATTAGGAGACCGATTTCCTTTAAAAGAAGTAGGGGACTACATCAAGGCTTCCCCCTATCTCCTATTCTATATATTGTCATGGTTGAGTCTTTGAGAATGAAATTAGAGTCATAGAAACGTATATGCAATCTTCTAGGAATTAAGTTCATAAGGGGAGTCAAAATCATGAATCATTCTCAATTTATTGATGGAAATCTTCTAATGGGTGGTGCATCTACTATTATCGCTACAAGATCCAAAAGGGTCTTGGATCTCTTTACAAATGCCTCTAGGGGTAAATTTAACCATAACAAAAGTCAAATATATGTGTGGAATATAAGTAGGAATCCACTGCAAGCCATTTCTAGAATCCTTATGTTCCCTCATCAAGAAATATGGACCTCCTTTCAGTATCTTGGAATGCCTATTTGTTCATTTAATGCAATGGCACAATCTTAGTAGAGTGTCTTAGGCAATATTAAATCCAAGTTTCAAAAATGGGGTTCAAAATGGTTGAACCCAACTAGAAGGGTGTTGCTTATAAAATCAATTATATCTGCCTTGTCCATATTCCAATGTTCATCCATGCTAGCCCTGGTAGGTGACATGCAGCAAGTAGCCCAAGAAATTAAAAAAAAATTATGGCAAGGAGGCAAGACAAACACAAATAAATTCCATTTGGTCTATTGGGCGACCGTCGGATCTCCAAAAAAGTATGGAGGCCTTGAAATTAAGGATCATACTTTAATGAACTTGGCACTGGGAGCCAATTTAATCTAGAGGATGATTTTGGGACAACCAGATTGGTGGAAAAAAGTATTCATACAAACTACTTTGGTGGAGATCGTATTTAGTGTGTTGACAACCCTCTTGAATCTAAAAAAGGCTCACACATTTGGAAACTCATTAGAATTGTAGCCCCTATAATTCAATCTAAAATCAGTTGGATCCTAGTCAATGGAAGAGACATCAGTATTTGGCATGACAAAATCATGGGAAAGCATACACCGGAATCTAATCAAGATCCCCTACCTTTAAAAGCATGGATGGCCAGTCAACATTAAAAATATATATCTAATATTTCTTCCTAGTCTACCGTTTTAGGCCATTGGTTGGGGTGGAATATCGGTCCTCTACCTTCTCATCTTCCTCCTTTAGTCAAACTTCTAGTTAACTCTATCAAAGGTTGTACCTCATGGAACACTTCCTCTCTTGATCATAGAGGATGTGGATCTACAAAATATAATGTTAAAAATGGATATATATATATATGTCAACTTCAATCATTACCTCTACCACATTGGTCAAAAATATGGAATCATGTGTCGCATTCCTATGTACTTCCCAAATTCAACATTTTTTGTTGGAAACTGGTCCATGGGAAGATATTCATAGCTGAAAATTGCAAAAAGAGGGGCCCAAGGCTCCTCAAGATGCGCCCCATGTCTCTCTGAAGCTAAGATGATTCATCACATTTTATTTTAGTGTTACAAATCGAGCGTGGAAATCTACCTATGTTGGAATAGATCACATAATGAGAATTCTAGACTCGTGGAAAAGTATGTTTTCTCAATGGAGCAAAATCTACAAGGGAACTTTAAAAAACAAACCAATTTTCAAAAGATTGTGGTTAACTCTGCCAAAATTTCTTAGTTGGAAAATATGGCTAGCCCGAAAAAGATCCATCTTTAAGAAGAATCTAGTCAATCCATTGTAGATGCAAAGGCTAAAGGCTTATTAGTAGAATACATCAATTCTAAGGGCAGACAACTCAATGTAATTCAATGCTTGATTGAGGATGAAAAAGAATGGATTCATCAATTTCATATAACTTCTCAAATTGCAAGCTCAAATATGGGTAAGTTCAATTCCATATCAAGGTAATAGCTTCAACTAAGTGAACATGATTTTCAGCAATGGAAATATGGTCATCACTCTCACATTTCATTCTTCGATCGAGCCTCAAAAGGTAATATAGGGGTGGAAGGTGTGGGGGAGGATTGGATTACCATTGATCTCAACGAAACAACTAAATCAAACTTTGCATGAGGTATAGGGAACTCTTCCAACAATCAAGATGAAGCTTACACCTTACTACAAGATCTACGCATAGCTAATGAGTCTCAAATTCAATCTTTGAGTGTTGTGGGAGTCTCAACCGTTATATTAACCAAATGATCTTAAAATCCTCTCCGTGTGACAAAAATATAGCAACTATATTAGCACAAGATCATCAAGAGGTTGAAAAGTTTAACAAAATTACATTATAGCATGATTTGAGGGAGAATAATCATCAAGCAAATTGGTTTTCCAAGGAGGATTTAACTCTAAAAATGGGGGTGATTAAAATCAATGAAATCACAAGCTACCAACCCATAACTTAATCATTTATTGATGAGCACAAATACATGCATCGTGGATTTAATTCTCCATGTGTCATACATCATCATACCTCAATATCAAAGCAAGGTGGGATTATGGAACAGAGGAGAGGAAGGAATTCTTGGGAAGTTGGGAATTTAGTTATGTTGCATGGCCACTGTCTGGTAATGTTTGTTGTATATTTGGTAATGTGCCTCTATAGTTTGAAAATTTTCAATTTAGGAGGAAACCAAGAGGGCTATTGTCTCTAAGATATATCAACGTAGGGGGGATCTTGAATATTTTCCCCTCGGCATGTATTATGTTTTGGTCTTTGTTGAGTGGTTTTTTTCTTTATTTTCAAACATTATCTCTAAGGAAGCATGGGGAGATTCCTGTCTAGCTCTCTATCATATTCTGGAACACTTCCTTGGTTGGTCTGGTTCACAATTACTAATGTGCTAAAAAGTCAAAAAATATTGGAAACTCTGGTATTGAATGTGAGGGAAGGAAGATTTTTCTAGTTACTAGTTTGTAGTGTGTATTTTACATTGGCATGTTGTCCTGGGGTTTGCATTTTCCTGATGGATTACAAAGAGATACAATAAATCATACATGCTATCCGGAATCATGAGTATTCAATCTAATGTAATAGGGCTTCCATTTTTTCAATCACTTCAAAGGTCCATGATAATGAACATCAGGCCACTTCTCAGTTTTCATCAATTATGGGAACTCTAGTTCAACATAAGCAACAAATAGTTGATCTAGAAGTGGAATACAACCTGCTCAGAAACATGGTTCTAAATTTGAGCAAGGGAGACTAGTTAGGGGCTCCCAATCAAAGGATGTCAATGAACTCAACTCAATGGGAGTTAAAGGCAGAGGACATTGTGCACCAATTGGTTGAAGATATGGAGATATTGAAGCATGACTTTGTCCCACCAAACATAGGCATGGAAGAGGCTATCTGATCCAAAAATGAAGGTATTAGTGATAAATCGCAAGTTATTTTAATGTACTTTTTGCATCGGATCGTTAAGAATGTGAAATACATAAACTTGTTATCTTGTTTGCGGAATATCAAATGTGACTTTTACTTGATGCTTATTAATGAATAAAGAGATCAGCCATTAATATTCATGTTTCAAATGAAGAGAATAAAATAGAAAAACAGAAAGAGAAATATAGACAAGAGGTTGATAACGGAGTTCACCAATCGTTGGCTACGTCTCCGAGCCTGCTTCCAAGTGGAGGACCTCTTTATTTCTCTTTAAAATGCTCAAAGTTATCTTACAATGTTCTTTTCTTATTACATTACATGCTTCATGTCTTCTGTGCAAGACCTCCTTGCTCAGATTCATGCATGCACCATCAAAATCATCTCAACAACATGAGAAAAATGCCTCTCAAAACATGAGAAAAGGCCAAAATTTACAAACTGCTCCTTCAAAACCCTGCATCAAAAGTTCTCCTACAAGCTTCAAAAGGCTTGGTTCTTATAGTTTTCAAGGCTCAGATGAGGAATCCCAACTTCCCTCAAGATCTGGCCTCTTTCTGGGATCAAACCCCCCTTCAAATGGCCTAAAATCCTCAAAAAATCCATTTTCTGGGCATAATATCAGGCAAAAATCACCTCTATAATGTTTAAAAACCACTTTTAAACCAAAAATGCAGAGCATCCCCCAAGACAGGGTGCACACCCCCTTTACCAGGTCACATGGGACCACATGGCTAAGTGTCAGCGCTCCAAGTGCTATGTGCCAGCCCCCTTAACTGTTAGCTCCTGGTTTTGGGGCACCTTCCATGGGATTTGGGCTAATATGCCCTTGGGTGTGCCCAGAATTAGCCCTTGGATGCGCTCCTGTAATGAAACCACGTGTTGGTTCTTATCCCTAGCCCCCTTATGCCCTCCTTTGGATATTTGACCCCAAAACTATAGGAAAGTGGGGTTTTTTCATAAATTTGACTTTTGGCGGGTTGGTAATTGAACTTTTCCAAAGACTTAGAGCTAGCCATAGGTCAGAGGTTCGAATCCCATGGACCCCCAAATACTTTTTCATGCCAACTAGTAGTGAAGTGCCACGTGGCTGCCCATGTCTGGTCCATGTGGCACTTATTCATTTGCCAGTTGACCATTGACTTTTGTCATAGAAGAATCTGATTGTCATGCGATATTTTTCACATCCGGAGTCTGTTTTGAGGAAATGAATATATGGTCGGAATCAGCGTGACGAGCCAGTCACGATGGAACTAGTTTCATCCAATTCTGAGAACTTTGATTTTTGAGCATTTTTTGAACCTGGGGAGCCTCCTGGATCACTATCGATCGTCATGTTTTCCACTAAGCATTATGTTTTTTAAGGTTATTAGACTTCTAGTCATATATTGTAGATTTTATATCACTAAGAAATACTAGGAAAGTTTTCTGACAATATATATATAGGCATTGTGCTTGCCATGTATTTGGATCTTCTTTTTGTTCAAAAGCTTTGGATCCGAACTATGATGCAATCTTGTTGTTATCTTAGCTATAACTTTAAATGGTATAAATTCTCCATGTTCAATTTAAAAAATAAAAAATAAAAACATTGTTTTAGCAAATGTTTAAGTAATTAACTTAAATGAGCATGAGAGCAGACTTTTGTTGAACACTAGACTTTATAATCCATCATAATTCACTAAAACTTTATAATTGATATTCTCCCTCACTTTAATATTAACATGGATGCAACTTGCATCTTGTCTCATAAGCTTTTATTATTGTTAATTATGTGATATACATAATAATTATAATTATTTATGACTAATATGTGTTTCATATTAATAATTTTTTCTTACTTTTTTTAAATAAATTTCTATAATTTAATTAAATAAATTTTATTTGTACATTAAAGCAATTTTTAGAAATTTTTAAATGGTTGAAAAAAATTATAAACATTAAAAATCAAATTTGACGTAAACTACAAGTAATTTGTTATTAAATTATGAATTAATCAACGTTACATTATTTAAATAAATGAAGTTTAAATTTCTTTTAAAAACTGAAGAAAAAGAAACCCATTGATAGTTCATGTTACTTACATCTTGCAAGCCTTGTGAAGATAAAAAAAAAATGTGTTGGAACTAATGTTATATGTTGGCTAATGTTAACAAATTCATATGTCTAGCCCATGATGACATATGGTTTCCTAAGTTCAAACAGAGTTAGATCTAACTGTGAAGAACATTGATTATTTAATCAGTGGGTAAGGTTCAATTCTCATCAGAATTTGTCTTGGAGCCTATTACCCCCCTAGCCTAGGGGTAACTAAGGAGATGATGTCTCAAGGCCCGCAGGTAGCAAACATGGAGTGTCAAGAGCTAGATGGACAGCACAGCCCATAGAGCCCCTCTTCTTCACCACACTTCACCATCACCATCATCAGCAGAGCAGCATCCACCACACTCACTTGATCCACAGAGGGTGACAGGTCTTGTTTCATGAGGTAACTAGTCAAGTTTAATGGTAAGTATCATTTTAATACTTGGGGAATTTGGATAAGTTTCAAAGGCTTCTTTATGATTATGAAATATTTGCTTGGAAGTTATGATTTTACCATTTTTCACCTTGGTGGTTATCCTAGGGTTTCTAGTAAGTTCACCACCCCCGGGGAAAGGGGTGTTACTGGGGGTCCTTCTTGATGGTCCATCATGTCATTTCCAACTATATTTTGTCACTTTACATGATCTAGGTGGACGTTGGTGGCCACCCACCTATTTCACTAGCTCAAATTATAGTTTCCATCTTGGTAGTTTTTCGAGACCCAAACTTCCAAGGTTGTTTTGAGGCCCTAAATGACAATTTTTCGACTTGGCAGCAACCAATAAATAATTCTTGGAATGTATTGGGTCATTCGGAATGTGTACTCCTCAGTTAGACCTTTTTGATGGGGTACCAATCACCCCAAATGGAGATCGTGTGCAAAATTTGTGCCCTCGAGAAGTTGATGTATCAACTACCCCCAACGGGGCCCACAAACCTTTTGGCGTTTCATCTTCCAGGGTTAGGGTTTTGGATGTTTAGGGTTTTTTCATTTATTCTTTATGTTAAAAAGGCCTTTGGATCGTCATTTTAATCAACTTATTGCAAATGAGCTTAGTTGACACATCTCTCTTCAGAGATAACCTACCACCATTCCAGCTAGCTTGTGTGCTTTGCATTTTACAGTCTTTTGTATTCCACACAGTCATTAATAGAATATGAGTTTTATTGTATTATTGTGTTGTAGGGTTCTGCTCCACAGAGCCTTATAAACCAAAAAAGATTTATTTTAAGGAAATGTTATCCTAACATTTCATAACATCATAACCAGCATATAACCATTAAGCTTAATTAAAATTTACGAACAGATCCTAATTAGCTTACAAACAGCAACATAACACTGCATATTCCTTATAATACATAAATTAAAATACCTTCGTCTAATCCTAAACTCTCGCTTGTCTTGTTGTCCTCCCTGCTGCTACCTTGCCCAGCTTGTTGATTGACCATACCCTGCCCAAACTGACTAACCACCCAGCCAGTTAGGAGCAGCCTGTCTGACTCCCTAGCTCCAGGATACCGAAAGGAATCCTGGCCCCCATGCCCAAAACCCCCAGCAACCCGATGCCCCCTGCAATGGTTCACCAAAAACTCCCAATATCAAAACTCCCCACACCAGAAAATATCCAAACAGAAATCCAGTCCCCCTTCAAAATGCTTCCCCCCTCCAAAATAATGATCCTCCCCGTAAGACTCCTCCCC
>SNQJ01S0068042.1:71381-105974 GCA_010110895.2 Picea sitchensis
CATTATCACTACCAAAAATAATATCATCAACATAAACTTCAATTAATAAAATATTACCTTGACTTACTTTGATGTAGAGGTTGCTGTCTGCACTTCCTTTTCTGAACCCTGCCTGCTGCAGATACTTATCCAGTCTGGAGTACTATGCTTTAGGAGCCTGTTTTAGACCATACAAGGCTTTCTTTAATTTACACACATAGTTTGTGTTCTCTGACAACTGAAATCCTTCTAATTCTTCAATGTAGACTTATTCTTCAAGTTCCCCATTTAGAAAAGCTAATTTTACATCCATCTGATATACTTTAACATTTTTGGAGCATGCATAAGCTAAAATAAAATAGATTGCTTCCATTCTGGCAACTGGGGAAATTGTCTCTTCAAAGTCGATTCCTTCAATCTGTGCATATCCTTTACATACCAATCTATCTTTATTCCTTGTAACATGTACATCTTCATTCAATTTATTCCTAAAAACCCATTTTGTGCTGATCACATTCTTATTCTTTGGTCTTGGAACCAATTCCCCAGTGTCATTTTTCTCTATTTGATCCAATTCTTCATCCATGGCCTTATTCCAAAATTCATCCTTGCTGGCTTCTTCAAAACAATTTGGTTCAATTGTAGATAAGAGTGCTAGGTGTGTTTGTTCTAGTGAATGAATTTTTCTTCTAATCTCAACTCCTACATCTTTGTTTCCAATAATTTGATCTGAAGGATGATTCTTCTGTACTCGTTTTCTAGGTGTCTTTGGAGATACTTGCCAAACTTTCTCTTCCACTTCTGTCAGATTCTCTTCATCTTCATCTTCCTCTTCTACTTCTTTTTCATCATCTTCTTCAAAAAGTTGTTCCATTGATTTGTTTTCTTCTTCCTTTGATTCCGGTCTGCCTATTTCATCAATTGTTACGTTGATGCTTTCCACAACTTTGTTTAATCTTAGATTGTAACACTTGTATGCTTTCCTTGTACTTGAATAACCAACAAGTATTCCTTTGTCCACATGAGATTCAAACTTTCCCATTCTACCATCTTCTCTTTTGATGTAGCATTTGCTTCCAAAAACTTTGAAGTGCTTCACATTTGCTGGTCTTCCTTTTCATAGCTCATAGAGAGTTTTATCAGTGTTGTTTCTGAGCATTACTCTGTTTTGAATGTGAACTGCTGTATGCACTGTATGTGTCCAAAAAATATCTGTCAACTTTGAATCCATTATCATTGTTCGAGCCATTTCTTGTATTGTCCTGTTCTTTCTTTCCACAACCAGGCATTTGAGTTGTCCTAGCGACAAAGAATTGCCTTTTATTCCATGATTGTTCTTGATGATCCATGGAATTCCTTTGAGGGTGAATTAACATGGATTCTCAGATCTTAAGCATTTGATTCTTGAATCCATCCTCATTTTCAACCATTTCCTTAGCAGATCTTGAAGTTTTCAAAATATTCCGACTTGTTCTTGAGAAAGCAAACTACTTGAGTCATTCTTGTATAATCATCAACTAATAACATAAAAGTATCTCTCACCTTTTAAGCCTTTGTTGTAGTTGGTCCAACTAGATAAATGCAATTTCCAGTGGTTTTGTTGTGAGATATTCCTTTGATTTGAACACGGTCTTTGTTTTCTTTCATGGTATTGATGCTTGCGGTGGTTGGTTTCATGATGGGGAATTTCTGATTGCTTCTCTTTCGACTTTGACAAGGTTATCAAATGTATGTGACCCATTCTTTTGTTCCGTAGCCAACTTTCATCTTCCTTTCCCTGAAAACAATTTTCATTTCAATTTAAACCCAACACATATATGTTGCTTGCCAGTTCTTTGCGAGAATTTTGCTTAAAGCGATAATTTCCACTGGTTTTCTTTATGATCTCACTTTTGTGAAGATGAAGTAACTTTGTGACCTTAGTCACATTTGATTCACACTTAAAGATTATGTTTCATATCTTCTATAGTAGAACATTTTACGCCTTTTCATTTCTTGTTCCCAATTCCCGATTTGTTCCTTTCAATGATTTTGGTTGAATCATCATTTCGAAGGAGGCCGATCAACTCTTTCCTTTATTAATGAAAGAAACTTGTCTCTATCACTTATCATATGTTTTGAACATCCTTTGTCAACATACCAACCATGTTTCTTTTTGTTGTTTTATCTTCTGTAGAGCGATTGTGCATTCTTCGTTGCTATAATGATCTTGCTTTCTTCGTATGGATTTTTAGGGTTCTTGTTTGTAGGCTCTGTTGGAGTTCTTTAGGAGGAGACATCATTATACAGTTTTGGCAACGCCGGTTATTTACATTTGTAACATTCCACTTCCGATTACTTCAAACACATTTATGGCTTCTTCTACGTGAGCAATAGATTAAGCGAGTAACCTTTGTGTATGGCTCTCAAAGTAGTTATTGTTCATTATGTTATGCATGTAGTAATTTTATACATAAAGCTGTGAATTGCATAACATAAACCAAAAAAATATAGTTTGATACACAGGAGTTGAGACATGAAGGAGGTTGTTGCTATGAATCCTTCTTCTTCTTGGGCTTGTTTGTATTTGTTGATTAAGAAATCTAAATCTTCTCGATGGAGGTGTGTCCCTATAATCTACCTTGTATATATTTTTATCCCCATTGATTGTTCATGCATAACTTTTTGGATTTTCTTGCTTTCGGCATTTTGGAGCAGTCCACCTATATCTGATTGTATGCAAGTCAGGACTTGTCAAGATGAGATTTTTTTTTTTTTTTGGATTTTTTTTTTATCCAGAACTTTTGAGCTATTACGCATATTTTTCTTTTGGGTATCACCTTTCCTTTCTTGGTGTGACAATCTCTGCTTCCAAGTTTAAAGTGATCCAATCCTTTCCTTCTAGCTGTTCTTTAGTTGCTTCTTTAATTCTTTATCTTCTTCTATTTGAACCTTCAATTTTGTGATCATTTGTTCTAGTTCTTGAGTGTCTTTTTCTTATCTAGTTCTGCTGCGGTTTCTTGACTTTCTTATTTTTCTTGCGGTAACTTCTATAGCACTCGACAATTCTTCGGAAGTCAACTTTTTACTCTTCAATTTAATCTTCATATTCTTCTTGAGTCTTCTTTATCGAGTCTCCTACTACCATGAATAGAACTCTCCCACATTTCTTTATCCAGACTTCATCTTCATCGATGATGAGATGTCTTCTTTAATTCACAAAGCTTTTCTTGAAAAATTTCTTTGTAGTTCTTTTACACCTTTATATGTTTGTTTGCCTTTTGAGAAACCTTCATCATTTCTGCTTTTCTTATAGGGACATTTGTTATCAAATAGCCAATACCATCCTGAATTAAAACAAATTAAAGAGCTCTTTCACCTACCATTGGTTTCCATTCGATCTTTTTTGTGAGTTGGCCACTTCTTCATCATCTTCGGGGACGTGCCATCTGCTTTCGCTATATTCTTCTTGTTCCTTTTCTTTTTGCTTTGATCTTTTGGATGATTTGAAGGATGCTTCTCTTACATCTAGATTTTCTTGTTAGGTTCCATCGCTATGTAGAGATTCCATCGCGGTTAGATCCATTCTTATTGAGTTTAGATCAGATCTTTCTTCTAGTGCTAATATCTTGAAGTTTGAATCTCATGGGAAGAGATCTTGGTACCTTTGAACAATTACAAATTCTTGGATTTCTTCCCCAATCCTGTGATTGCATTCATTGTTTCATCGACTCATAGAAGTGAACGATATCGTCATCTTCCTTCATTTTAGTTGTTGAACTAACCTCTGTAAGTTTTTGAAGTTTTGTTGCTTTGACTTTGAATCTCCTTCATGATATTTCAAATCTTGAACTCAAATATCTTTAGTAGATTTACAATGTGCAACTTTGGTGAATATTATCTTGGAACAGTAGTGCATTTATGGCTGGAATTATTCTCACCAAGTTTAACTACTTTGTCATTTGTTGGTGGAGCTAGCAGTGTACGTATCATCATAATTGATTGCCAAACTTGAAATCCCCACACTGCGTATGTAATATTCTTATTAACCAAAATCATACTTGTCCATCAAGTGTAATTGTGCATTTTATACGAGTTGGTACTCTCCGCTGATCTACCTTCCCGATTGGATTTAAAGCCAGTTTACGAGAAGGAACACTGCTCACGATACCAATTGTTTGATTACTGAGAGGGGGTGAATCGATAATAAGCGTAATTATAATCCTTTTTTTTTTTTTTTCTCCCATTTGGGTTTCTATTTAAATATTGGTGTATTGTGTATGAGCAATCACACACATACAATGTAAACTAGTGTTTTACTTGGAAACCAAAATTGGGAGAAAACCCGCGAATGATTTTTCTTATATGTCTTGAAGAATTACATTCATTAGATGAAAACACCGCTTTGTTTTCAATTTTACCCAGCTAGGAGGCTCAACCCCTAGTTTCTCAGGCTAAAAAACCTAAGGGAAGCTCCAACTCTCAATTCTTTGGCTACAACCAAAGGGAGCCAGCCCCCAATGTTCTCGGCTACAACCACACGTCGCCCCTTTTGTCCTTCCACCACAGAGTAGAGTAGAATGATGGAACCACTGTTTCACTATCACTGTGAGATATACGTTTGTAAACCTATACCAATAAATCTTAACCATGCATCAACGTACCTCAACTTTGTGCCATAAAAAAGTGCATCAACCATGCACCAACACATAATCAACACAGCACCACCAAAAAAAGTGCATCCAACCATGTACTAAGTATATTTTTGATATTGTGTCAAATACTCATCAACTATGACTCATCAGTATGTTACCAACATCATCAGCATACACCTCATGTATGGAACTCATCGGCTACTTGTCTCAACCATACCCACTCAGCATGTACCTGTTAAAAGCCCTCATCAATTTCATCATCCAAATCTGATTTGTAGCTCACATCTAACAGACGGATTAGTACAGCGTCCATTCACGCAAACCTTCATGCTTTAACAACAAGGGGCTTGGGCAAACTTTCCTTGTGATCTCACACATGCACCTAGTTTTGGATTAGTCAGCAACCCTAAATTAAAAAAAGAATAAATCTATAATTGTAATGCATAAAGGTTTGAAAATGATACACAATGTTATTCAATGTACTTTATGCAATTCATCCAAGTTTCAACTTTGCTTGAGACCTCTCGAGAAAATGATTTATGGCGAAATGAATTCGGCTTATTCTAGAAGCTGACCTTGTGAAATTATGCCGCATGAAATATTTGATTAATTGATATGAAAATGTTACATAGAATAATAAATACTGTACCCTAACCAACACATTTGATCTCCTTTGGGATTTGGATCTATTATGAAGAAGTTATGACGTTTTTACCTGAAACACTTTTTTTTTTGACTAGTTTCGGGACTTACCACAAACCCTATTTTCACAGATTGTAACTCCAAAATGAGACGAACCCTGAGATAAATTTTTTTACCACGGTTGGATTAGTGATCAATGGCATAGAAATTTCATGGTCTGAATCAGTATAGAAAGAACCATGAGTGAAAATGGTGGGATGACACGTAAAATAGCATACCTTGAAAGCACCATCAAAAGAATTTGTCTGCTGCTTGCATTTTAGGCCTTCTTTTATTCCTTGCCTCGAATTTTTTGGCTTGAATATCTTTTGTTTACCTCATACACCTATATACATTCAATATTCTCAAGTGTGATTAAAATGGGGAGGCACTGCCTCTTGACATATACCAAGTGTCTTGCAAAATCTTCTAGGTCACTTGGCCCCACTTTCCTTATTTTTAGGGTTAACACACTTCTAATTTCTCCATTAAATTTTATTGACCTGAAATAATTTATTTTTGTATTCACTTTGGATTATAATACACTCATTACTTCACTTTATTATTTACCTTTTTAAAATATCTTTTGACACATTGACTACTTTGACCTTTGGGGCTTCTAGATGACATATGGGGTCCTCAAACTTCGATAAAGACCATAAAATCTCAAACCCGTGAGGGATTAATGTGACGTTACACATACCACAGAAATGTCGAGCATTTACTATCCATATAGAATAGTATTATTTGAAAATATATCATAACCCATGCCGTTGCCCTCAAACAAACTTGGGTCCATTTTGAAACTTGGGGTCCTCCAACTTGTCATGGCCATAAGTCTCTAACCGTGAGGATTTTTTTGTGATGTTCCACATACCACCTGGAATGGAATGAAAAGAACTATCCATATGGGATGGTTTCCCTGACAAATTCATTGTCCTTCATCTCATTATTCCCATAATTGACATGGGTTCTTACTCAAGCGTCTTCACGTGAGGGCTTTCACCATAAGGGGTTCACTTTGGAGTTCATCATATTTACTTCTTATCAACCCATGAAAACAAGAATGAGTCATATTTACATCAAAATGTGGGTCCGATACCCAAACGCTTTATTACTCTGTAGGGTTTTCTTCAAGGGGTTGACATCAATGACAATAACCTTAATTAACAAATATAAATATAAATTTTATGAAGAGAATATGTTAAATGTCTGTGATAATATATTTAGTTTTAACTTCAATATTTTTGGAAGAGATTTATTTTTACAAATATTTAGGCATCGATGTTAATTGTTATTTAAACTGGAGTTATAATGTTGAAAGATAATCGATGGGGTTGGAAAATTTATTGTAGAAAATAAATGTAGAAAAGTTGAGTTCTAGTATTGGGATAAGAAAAAAATTCCTTGTAATGCTATAATTAGCCCTATTATTCTATATGGTTGTGATTGTATCATCTTTATGGGAATTCAAATGAAATTTGAGGAAAAATCAAAATATCAGCACATAACCTATAATTTTAAAATAAAATGCAACATTCCTTACCCCATTTTCTTAATTATAAGAGGATGCACTTTCATTGAAGTCTAAAACCATGATTACATATTTAAAGTATAAGCTTAAACAAAGATATGCTCTCTTATATTGTTTCTAGTATTAGCGTTTGTTACCACAAGCTCAAAAGAGGTGGGTTAAAGATTCCAAGACTCAACTTAACTATTAGAATATATAAGAAGATGATCAAATTACCAATATTGATAATATTAACTCTTACATCCTTATGAAGTTTAAAAACTAAGATCAAGAATGGCAATGAAATCGTTAATTAAAATAATTTGAAATACCACAAATATTTTGTCAAATCTCAATTTGGGCGATGAAAACTATTTTTCCAACATTATGGAGTTAAAAAATAAAATGAACATTTTTGGGAAATACTTCTTATAGAATCCCTTTGGCTAAGTTGTTTCACTATGAGGAGTGTGTCTATGTCATTAAAAACACACCCGGGGAGCTTTGTTAGGATGTGCCACTTAGGGGATGGGGTGGGGAAGTGTGTTTAATAGTAGTCTCTTTGTTAATACAAGTCCGATTACCTAGTTGTTTGTAGTTGGACCATACTCCCTTGGACCAAAGAAATTAATAGCCTGCTACAAAAATTGGGTCAATACTCGGCATTTACTTGTGAGGTGGTTGTTAGACAACGAAACTTTAGGACTAATGAATTGTAAATTTTGTGACATAAAAGGAGGTTGAGGATAGAAACACACGTAATATAATAAATAATAGTCACACCTGATTTAATAACTTAATTAATTTTGAGGACATTTTGACATATGAAAGCTATAATGCCATTGATACTTTCCTTTTCATTATGTTCAAACAAAGAAATGATATTTTGATAAACCTTGTTGGTTTATTGGTTTGAGAAACTTTGTTGGTTTATTTGTTTTAATAAACTTGGTTGAATCTTTAAAAACAATAAGCATCATTATTATCATAAATACTTTATTTAAAAGGTCATTGATTCATTCTTATGGGAGATGGAGGAAGGAAAAGGTCATATTTCAGGGATGAACTGCAGTTATTTGGGTGGATCCATTAGAGATAGGGATGTACAGAACTTGGACTGACAGACTCGGTGGAGAAAGGACTAAATTAATTTTTCAATGCAAAACCCTAGTTTGAATTCAAGGAATTTTCAAGGTCTAGGGTTTGTTGGATCTCAAATCGTACCCCTAAAAAATAGGTTGAGGATGAAACACCCTTAATAATATAATAAATAATTTTACCTAGTTTAATAACTTAATTAATTTTGAGGACATTTTGACATATGAAAGCTATAATGCCATTGATACTTTCCTTTTCATTATGTTCAAACAAAGAAATGATATTTTGATAAACCTTGTTGGTTTATTGGTTTGAGAAACTTTGTTGGTTTATTTGTTTAATAAACTTGGTTAGTCTTTAAAAAACAATAAGCATCATTATTATCATAAATACTTTATTTAAAAGGTCATTGATTCATTCTTATGGGAGATGGAGGAAGGAAAGAAAGTCATATTTCTAAAGGGGATGAAGAACTTGCAGATTGTTCAGTGGATCCATTAGAGGGAATGGGGATGTACACGTTTCCAATTATTGGAGCTTCTCATTTGAGAGAAAATTCGAGTAAGTTTTCAATGCAAAACCCTAGTTTGAATTCAAGGAATTTTCAAGGTCTAGGGTTTGTTGGATCTCAAATCGTACCCCTAAAAAATTCAAGATAGGGGGAGATATGAAGCTAAATGGTGGGACAAGGGAAAGTATGGAACTTATCCTTCAAACTTTGGTTATACACCTAGGAAAAAGAGTCAAGAGATTGGTTCCACAATAAAAACAAAGGGGGAAAGTGTCCCCTTGTCTCATTTGAAATTTGGTGGGATGTGACTGGAAGTCAATGCAAATATCAGAGTATAGTTATTGATTGAAAATACATTCTTATGGTATTTAAGACAACGCGATGAGGATAAATCCTCCTATGTTTTTAAATATGTGGTACTCCTCTATTTAAATAGCATGCAAAAATAGAAAAATGTTTGAGAGAGGACTATGTGTTATTCTTGAAATAAATACTCACATGCAAAGAATACCCGAGAAGGACCAGGTATCTTACATAAAGCAAATATTTACACTATGTTACAAGATTTGTAAACCAAAAGAGTATACATTTGTTGGCACAGGGGAAAACCCAGGGTTCAACACTCGAGAGCGCACCAACAAAGCCCTAACTACCGACCCTTTCGGCAACACCTGCAAAGCAGATGAAGTCTCACCCGAGGTAGAGGCATGGGTGGTTGCAAGACTTAAGTGTCTGCAACCTTAGCTGAGACACAGATATATGATTATATCACTTACAATGCACTTAGCATCGATCATTCATCAATATTCAACCCGTATTATACTTCACATATACCACAGAGCATCACAGTATTCACTTAGATCTAAGATATTTCATCACTTAGCAATAGTAAAGTAGATCATATCCGTAGATCAACACTAAGCTTCTTCACACATATCAGATCTAGCATTCATACACATCTAAGAAGCACAAATCATAAGTAGATCTATCTAAAAATATCAAAGAACTTAGCAAAGAAAGAGATTCAAAGCACAAAGCATAACACACAGATTTACATGGTTCACCCCCACCCTGGGGCTACGTCCACCAACTCTTCTTCTTCTTTATTAGTATCTTTAATCATCAGTTACAGCACAGAGCCTCAAACCCTTCTTTGCATAGGACATAAGATCTGCGTAGCTCACTAGATCCTTCTTCCTTGCGCTTAGCACAAAGCCTTATACAACCTCTTACAAAAAATAGCACTTAGCTCTGCAAGCCTCTTACAATCATGCACAGAGCATTTACAATCCACATATGATCACACAGATCTAAATACTAGCACTAAGCCATCGACTAATCTTCTCTATCTATCTTATATGCCTAGGTGTCTATTTATACATTACAAAAGTGGGCCTAAACGTGGGTAAACCCATGGGCCAACATCACTTTCCCATCACATATTCCCAAAAACCCAAAATAGACCCAAAAAGGGGTCTAGCTTCCGCAATCTCCACTTCGCTTGGTGCTTCATCTTCGACAGGCTGTTGAAGTCCCAAAATAGGTCAAAATGACCAAGGTTATCCCAAAACTTAGTCAAGGGCCAACAAGCCTCCAACACTCACCTGTGACTTGTCACGAGTTACTCTAGTCTGCACAATTTTTCTTTGAATGCCTCGATCTTGGCTCGAGCTGCTTCGACCTACTGCTTCGCTGCAACCTCTTGCTGGGTGAATTCGAGGATCACTGTGTCATTTACTGGTCCTTCCAAGTGCTGTTCTACAGTGATGATGATCTGCTCAAGCTCCGCTCCCTGGCTTTCGATCTCGGAAAACAACATGCATGCCTTGTCTTGCACCAGTTGGATTCACTGAGTGACTTCCATCACTTTTCTCTGAATCATATGTATCTACTGCTGATCTGTACATTGTTCATGAGATATTTTTATTCTGTTAATGGCAGACAAGGCCTTCAACTATGCTTGTAATGTATCTGCATGCTGCTTTGCTTCCTGAAGTTGTGACTCCAGCGTCTGTAACTCTGTATTCTCTGTAAGGTTTTCATGAGTTTGGGCACTCTGTTTACTGAACTGCTTGCACTCCAAGGCAAGAAATTTCAATCTGTCAACTGCACTACGAGTAGTTGCTTCTCGTTGATCTCTTATCTCCTGAGGGGTCTTAGGCATAGCGCAAAGTTCTAGATCGACAATGCGCTGCTGAAGCTTCTGTACAACTTCTTCAAGCTATGCCACCTGCTGTGGAACTCTCTCTTCGGCTTGTACTTCGACAATAGTCACAGAGCAGAGTGCTTTGTTGACTAGTTACTTTACTTCAAGCTACTCTGCAAGCAACTTCTCCTTGCTTTGTTGTAGCTCTAATTTTTCCTTGTCCCATTGTACTTGAAGAGCAAGTTTCTCTCGTTCGGCAGCATTGCGCGGCTCGACAAGTACTCCCTATACCTATGTTAAAGCTTGGGTATCTTGCACTGTGTCTTCTTGAGCTTGTCGAAGGCGAGCTTCGACCAGATCGACAATCCGGTGGAGTTGAGTTGGCGCATCTCCTAGTTCTATTGTCCCTACTGTCAGAGGCGCAGTGGAGACTGCACGACTATACTGAAGTTCCTACTGCACTCCTTGGAGCTCGATTTCAATCCTATTGTACATCATCTCTTTCTTGGCTTCCTGATTTTTTTTTATCTCTTATATAGCTTCATTCATAGTTGCGAGGGGGAAACTGAAGTCGTCTGGGGTGAGCGTGGTCATCATCTTGGTTACAGGGGTTCTAGGTTTCTTCTAGGAGGAAGATTTTGGAGGTGAAACCTTCCTTTTCTTCGACGATTCCTCTTCATCTCCTGGCCTCTGTTTGACTTCTTCTAAGTCTTCACCATTACCACCTTGCTCTGGTGTAATGGATGCGGTCTTTACAGATCTGCTGTCTACATCGTGTATCTCTTCAGGCTTCTTCATTTGGCTTGGTCCTGGTGTATCTGGCACAGTTTCTGGGCTATCAATATTAGATAGGTTTGTGGGGTTTGCTAGAATGAGAAGGCCTGTTGACCAATCCTTGGTGATCTCTTCGACGTCTTCCTCGATCAACTTGTAATATGACTACAACTGTTGCTTGTGCTCATCAACTCGCGCTGTTATATAAATGAAGTGGCGATCTGCACTGAACTTCATTAAGGGTTTGAATCTGTGGAGCATGTTCGGGATAATGCGAGGTATGGATGGGATGGTGGTCTTCAACTGGTTGTAGTATACGTGGAAGACGACATTCGACTCCCATTGCTTTCTCATATCTATCGAGTACCAAAGGGTACTGAACTTCGTAGCCAAAGGTTCAAATGGCTCGGTCTCTAAGAAAGTGGCACCCTCCGACATCTCCCATGCTACGAAGGTGATCAGTATGAGAAGCCATATAAAATGGAACTCATACCCTTGGTCTTGTGCTTCCCTGCAATCCAGTTCAAGTTGATTCACCAAGTACTTTGCCTAATCCATTTGACGTCCTTCTGCGCACTTCTCGGCGAGATCAACTACGAACCCAGTCACTTGGGTGGGCCGGTTCTAGCGAACTATCTTGCCTGCGATGAGATGACAGGAAAGGTGCACTGCACCGCTTTGGATAGAGGCTACCTTGTAGCCTCGCATGCCCTTCTCAACATTGCCATAAGTTTCTTTGATCTTCACTGCTAATGCTCTGTCTATGGTCTTTCCAGGATAAAAATCTTGTGTGTCAGGGCCTTGCATACAGAGTCCTGTGATCCGATTGATCAAGGTGGGATACACAGTGACACAGAGGTTCAACCACAAGTAGCCTCCGTGATAGCAAGACAAAAGAAAATTTACGCATGCATTCACCTCCTGGTGTTTGCCAAAGTGAGGGATTTTCATGACATTCAACAATGTCAACTGCGCGAGGTTCTGGGCCCAAGACTGTGGGACAATCTTCGAGTTCTTACCCTTTGTCTTCATTAGGTACTTGTGCGAGGTGAGCATACTGTAGACTTTTCTATCACCGAGGTTGAAGTCACTAAACTTCAACGCAACAATCTTGTCCTGATCAGCGCGAAATGCGTGCACCCCTTTCGACAGGTACGTAGTGACCATATCATACTTGAATTCTTGGGGCACACTGTCACGGTTGATTTCACCGTGCAGAGGGGGTAGGTAAGCGGGAAAAATACTCAGAATCAGTTTAGCATTCGCGATATCATCTTTATGTTTAGTTCGTTTCTCATCGACCTGTCAGGATGGTCCTACTCGAGCAGTGGATGGAGAAGCTACTACTCCTCTTGTCAATGATGCTTGGACTCCGATGGACATTCCTCTTTCTGACATGACTCTCTCAGTCATTAAATCAAGGAGGACCTCTGTGACAGATTCTTCAACTGCGGTGAGCTTGTCAGACATACGCGCTCGGGAAAAAAAAAATCGGGGTTCACAATGATCTCAGATACTACACTAAGATGAAAAATCAGAGTGTATTAACCACTGTATACAATCACTAGGCTATGGGCTTCAAATTCTCAGTTGGAAAAAATGTTCTTTGTGCATGGCGCGACGAGCTAAATAAGAAATTCGGTAACAGCCTGCTTGCAACAGGTATGAAGCTTCCATTAACGTTTGATCTGTTCATTATGGTGCGGTCCAACGGTCTGGTGATGATCCTTTAATGCTTTTCTATCTGTTTGGGGTGGAAGTCAAACGGGTATATTTGTCCAATGGCTATATCGCTTCGCCACGACGAAGTGCCATAGGTTGTTGTTCTGATATTCCGACGAAGTTCCCATTCTGCAAGTTTTCGTTCTGCGATGTTCTATCTAGAATCTCCTGTAGCTTTTCAATCTTCACCCTCTTCTTACTTAAATTTCTATCCTTCTTCCCAGTAATATTCAACTCGGTCTGTCTTTTTCCATTCTGATTCCTATCTTCTTTTAGTATAGTCACTACACGTTGTTGAAATTCTCTCCAGGGTAATAATTCTTCTTTCTTTGATACAAGTGCTTCAGTCTTCTGTGAGCCTTATGACATTCTTTCAGCTTCGACATTGAGGTCTCTAGTGTCAAGGAGCTTCGATCTGTTACTCTGTTCTTCAATCAACTGTGCAACCTTCTTGGTCATAAAATCTTTTAATTCTTGTTTCTTCTGTTCTAAAGCTTCTGCTTCTTCCTTTCGTCTAACTTGATCTTTATCAATCCAAGTTTTTCCAAGTAGCATAGTAAACAGGGTGCTATCCTCAATAAATTCAATAATCTCAAAATCTTCCTTTGTTGAAGTTCCATTAGCATTCATAGATATCTGAGTGGGCCTTCCACATAGATTTACCAATTTTCCTTTGAAGAGTCCTATTCCTCCTAGTGAAGGGATCATGGAAGGCTTCCCTATAGCTTCCCAAGTTCTCTTTGTCATGATATTCATCCGTGTTTCCTCATCTAGAACACAATCAATGTCGAAATCCCTTATCCTTACTTCGATGCATTCTTTTTCTTTGAATATCTCTGATAATATGACATGTCGGTGTTCATTCAGGGTTTATTTCATCTGAATTAATACTTTCTCTGATTCTTTCTGAGGTTCTTCTATCGCTGGATCTGCCTTAGGGTTAAGATTCATTCCTTTGAGCCTAGCAATCATTCTGGGGCAATCCAATACTTCATGATCTAGAGCTTTGCAACAAAGACAAATAGGCCTTCCACCAGGGCATTCCTTAGGTAGATGTCTCGATCTTCTGCAACTGTAACATAGGGTTAATCCTCTCTTTCTTTTAAATGATCCCCAACCTCTTCCTTACTGCGCACTAGGATCATGGTAGCTAGCCTGCAAAAAATTATTTCTAGGATCCTGCATCCATTTGTTAGTCCAAACATTCTTTCTATGCATAGGTATAACATATCTATCACTATGCTTATCGGATCTATTCATATCCAACTTTCTTTCATCTAATAATGCTCTAGTTTTCAAGCTAGGACAAAATCTATCAAAAATACCTAGATCCATACTTTAGAAACAAAAATTACCACTTAGCTAACTTCTACAGGGCACAAAGGTTTCAGATCTAGAAATTTTTAACTGCTTTTACCTTTATCAGAGCACATAGCTTACATATATGACCTCTTTCTTGCAGATCTGACCTCTTTTCTTCAGGAAATTCCACTTTTATTTTTCTTAGAGCACAAAGTGTTCAAATCTTGCTTCTTTTCTTCAGTATCACCCTTTTTTCTTGCAGATCTGGCCTCTTTTCTTCAGATCTAACCTTTCTTTATTAGCACAAAGCTTCACAGGTCAAGTAGAATACTGCGCACTAGGGAAACATATCTACCCACAAAGCTTTCTTTGCACAAAGCTTCTTCTTCCTTAGTTCCCAACAATCACAATTTCAGGTCCCAACAACGAAACCATTTGTTGGCACAGGGGTAAACCCAAGGTTCAACTCTCGAGAGTGCACCAACAAAGCCCTAACTACCGGCCCTTTTGGCAACACCTGCGAAGCAGATGAAGTCTCACTCAAGGTAGAGGCAGGGGTGGTTGCAAGACTCAGGTGTATGCAACCTTAGCTGGGACACAGATCTGTGATTATATCACTTACATCTCACTTAGCATTGATCATTCATCAATATTCAACCCGTATTATACTTCGCAGATAGCACAGAGCATCACAATATTCACTTAGATCTAAGATATTTCAGCACTTAGCAACAATAAAGTAGATCAGATCCGTAGATCAGCACTAAGCCTCTTCACACATATAAGATCTAGCATTCATACACATCTAAGAAGCACAAAGCATAAGTAGATCTATCTAAATATATCAAAGCACTTAGCAAAGAAAGAGATTCAAAGAACAAAGCATAACACACAGATTTACGTGGTTCACCCCCACCTTGGGGCTACGTCCACCAACTCTTCTTCTTCTTTATTAGTATCTTCAATCATCGGTTACAACATAGAGCCTCAAACCCTTCTTTGCATAGGACAGAATATCTGCGCAACTCACTAGATCCTTCTTCCTTGCGCTTAGCACAAAACCTTCTACAACCTCTTACAACAACTAACAATTAGCTCTACAAGCCTCTTACAATCCTGTACAGAGCATTTACAATCCACATCTGATCACACAGATCTAACTACTAGCACTAAGCCATCAACTAATTTTCTCTATCTATATTAGATGCCTAGGTGTCTATTTATACATCACAAAAGTGGGCCTAAACGTGGGTAAACCCACGGGCCGACATCCCTTTCCCATTACATATTCCTAAAAACTCAAAATAGACCCAAAAAGGGGTCTAGCTTCCACAATCTCCGCTTCACTTGGCGCTTCGTTTCCGACAGGCTGTCGAAGTCCCAAAATAGGTCAAAATGACCAAGGTTATCCCAAAAATTGGTCAAGGGCCAACAACATTATCATAGGATGACATTTCCATCACAAAATTTATCAAAGTAAGACACAATATTCAACAAAGGAAAGGAAAGGAAAGTATGGACCGCATATGGAAAATAAAAATGATCATTTCTTTAGATGAAATAAAGATTTTGATAAATGCACATTTGAAATCTTATGCTTAAAATTAAAGTCTAAGAGATCAACAATGTTATATCCTGAATAGTTCTCTAGGAACCTCCAAAATAATAAAGTCTTTATAAAGTAAACAATAATTTATGGGGTTACAATAAAAGTAAATTGCATTTGTCCTTCAAAGAGGACAAGGATGGGGCTCCCACAGACCATAAAATGAAGAGAGACTTAGAAGACAAAAGAAAAAAGTGGTAACACCTCTCCATGAGAGACTATGAATTAATAAGTGACAATTTATACACATATGCATTAAGATTATTGATGTAAACAAAGCTTTTTATTTTTGTGTAAAATTTTAGAAACATAATGAATACATACTAACAAAATACCTCCTCTTCGGTTTGTTGAAGTTGATCAGTTGCAATGTCATTTTGCTAGTTGTAGGAAGATGCTTCAAAGTATTATTTTCCTGCTTGCCCAGAATGAAACAACATAATTATCCTCCCATCCAACTAGGATCCTAGCTGGCTTCCTAGCTCCAAAAAACCTTTCAGTTTCTTGGCCCTCCATGCCCGTGACTCCAAGAACAACAACGCACATATGCTCTAAGAATACCATCACAAGAAATATGTCTTTCAAGAATTATCCAAATTTTCCTCAAGCTCCCACCTCTCCTCCATCACCACTTCCTCTTGCTATTTATCAAGTTTCCATACCCCCCTTTCCCAAGTCTCCTCAACYACCCTCATTATTAGCCGTCAACCTCCTTATCYAGATTTTTTTGGGAAAAATWAAAATAAAACTAAAATATAAATGAATTGCATAAAATAACAATAAATAAAATGCAAAGTCTTTCTTCTCATGCTAGCTTATAAATGCAATTTGACAATTTCCYSAAAATGTACATGACAACCCACCATACTTATTTGATWAATCATACCAACCAYCAATCAAAGTCAAAGTAGSTATTTAATKCTATTAKATATTTTTGTATGCAAAATAATTTACATAGTTATTAAACTATTCAATTAAATAGTTAATAATCTAGSTTWATAATTAATACRTTAATTAATTGTACTAGTGTACATGTGTAGGGTATGTGTGTGTAGCTAGTGGACACATAGTTTACACATGTAATAAAGGTAAATAACCATTGCCTCTABKGMATAGTTCCTATATGATCASACCAAGGCATGCGAGACAATAGATCAAGTAAATGCATCATTTATTAATCTTAACAAACAAAATTACAATAATTCATCGATAACTTGCTATCACACTTAAAATATAAAAAGGGAATCACAAGAGGGTTTTAAACATGGTAGGAACCAAGTGAGTAAACAACAGTGGCACATCTAATCCCCAATCAATATTTTCAACTAACATTGAAGCATCCTTCCTTCCTAACCTACTTCCATCTTCCATCCTATCCTTTCCTCTGTTGGACTATGCTGAAGCGTCAACTATATTGACCTAACTCCAGATGGAACCCGTAAGTGAAAGTTTCATACATCTCAACCAAGCTTCCCCAGTAGGAAACTATCAACCACCATCACACGTCTAGGGGAGCGTGACTTCACATAGCCCTTCCACGACTCTAGGTTTTGAAGGATAAATGGTGGGAAATACCCCCACCCCTCCTCATAGAACTAGGGTCAACACCCTACATCAAGTCATACTGTGCAATTACTGTTCTGAGAGTCACGTCATCAAACAACCACTCCAGACAAGTTGTGCGTCCTATCAAAACCACACTTACCACAGATCATAGAAATATTTTGAATCATAAATTAAATAATTTAATTATAACTTATAACACACACTACCTTCTTGATGTCTATGACATCTAAGTTGCCTCAACACTATAGTCATTTGGCTATCACATAGCTCATCAACCTTTATGTTAGTTCACCAATAAATTCATATCCACACAGATACATCAAACATTTCATATAAGAATCCATTTATGCATTGACATTAAATTAAAAAATGTGTGTTTATTTACATCATGCGTTGCATCTATTATAGATTCACAACATAACTTGAACTGGTATCCATGTACCAAAATTCCCCATTTTAATTTTCATGTTTAAACAATTAGAGTACTATCATTGTCATGAACATATAACAATAAGAATAATATCATGTAAAAACATAAATAGGTCTAAATGTACTCATCTCAAATGTCTAACTCAGTGTAACTGACTCCAAACAAATGCTAAGCATTAAATTATTAAGATGAGTAAACAACAATTTTCTAACTGTCTAAGGCCAAAATATGGAGTGTTACATACACCCACCCTTTAGGAAACTTCGTCTCGAAGTTATGGTCAAAATGCAAGGTAATCATAATGCATGGTCTTTACATCTCCCTAGGGTTAACTCTTTAAAATCTGTTACATGGTTACTACTTTGATTGCACTATCATAAAGTCATCACAAAGATACTACCACATTAACTATAAGGAGAAGACCCTTCTTCTAAATTTTATTTCCCATCTTCAAATCTAATGTTTTTATTAGGATCCAAGAGATTTAGAATATCTTTTTTTTTTTCTAACTTTTAAATTAATTCATGTGGCAATATGATATTACTTTCAACATCTCCTTGTAATCTTCTAAAATCACTAATCAACAACTTTTCCTCATTATTTTTCACATCTTGCATACTATTATTCTTTACCATACATCACCCTTTAGCTATGTGAGTAGCGACTATCATGCCATCTCATCGCTACAATAACATAACTATATCAATATTTTAAAGTATATTTAATCACCTTTCAATTATAAACATCCCATTATAATTATTCAAACCATCAAGGCACCTTTCAATTGTAAAACTTTCATTGTAATAACCACCATACTCTAATATGTTCTTCTTTTGAGCAAGATTATCCAATAATTTGATTTCTTCACACTATCTTAAAAATCTTTCAATGATGAAAACAACTCATTTGTCTCACCATTATAACCCATACCTCGAATTTGTCACTACTTCAAGGTTTGACATAAGATCCTAAAAGGGCATCAAAAACTCTTAGCCTTACATTTTTACTCCAATAATATTTATAGTTATTATTCCATATTGTTATCATCCCATAAAATTTACATTCCATACATTTATATTAAATTCAAACAATAAAATCGTTTTTTTATTTTCATTAAATACTCTAGGATAATATGGTACTCTTAAATGCCTCTCAATTGTATCCATAGTTGCTAAAGAAATGTAAAACAAACTTCTCAAAATTAAGGATTTACTCTACTATACTCCTTGAAATGTGTGTATCACATGTAGTACATAAAACCTTTTATTATTCATCTAGACAATTTAAACAAAAAAATAAAAGAAAACATATTCTTAACTAACAATTTTCTTTTACCTCTTATATATAATAATAATAATAATATTGAAAATTACATTTTTGTTACTATACGATATGATTATAAATAATTTTTATAATTTTTAAAACTCCAAAATTGTAAATGAATATCTCTCTTATATATACCTTTGGCACTGAGGATGATCACATAAAGAATAGTTTTGTCCTAAAGTTTCAAGGCAGCAATAATTAACTTATACAAATAAAAATTAATCATTCACTATTATTGTATATAACAAAAACCTTTTTTTCCAAACTTAACAATGCTCAACTAAAAGCTCTCTTACTTTTATATAGCATAGCATTTTCATGCTAACAATTTTATAGCACCTCTTCAATCATCTTACAATAAAATATTAATTCTAAGGTTTCTCTTCCTTTTATATAGCACCTCCTCAATCATCTTACACTAAAATATTAATTTGAGAGATCTTCCCTTTATATAACACCTCCTCAATCATCTTACAATAAAATTAATTTGAGACATCTACATCCACGTTTCCTTCCAAAAATAATAATAAGATACAATATTTTACCTTATCATGCACGTGTCATTTCTTATATAGCACCTCCTCCATCATCTTACAATAAAATATTAATTTGAGAGATTTACATCTACGTTTCCTCCCCAAAAAAATAATAAAATACCATATAAAAAAATATTTTAACTCCTTTGAATATACCATCCACATGTCATCTCTAAATAGCAACACCTTGCTTTAAGAATAATCAATTTATTTCAAAAAATTGTTTTAACAACTAGACTGGACACTCCCTTAAAGTGGAACTCTTTCCTCAAAATATGCCATAAACTTCTCTTAAAATGAAGCATCCTAAGAAAATGTGCAAGTAGTTTGTTAAGGGTTCATTAATCCTTCTCAAAATAGCAACTATCAACCATGTAAGAAAGGGAGTGCTCCTCTGTTGCTAAAATATGCTTTCTCTATTATTGAAATATACTTTGATAAATGTGCAGAAGGCAACGAAGAACTAGTTAACCCTTCCTTAAATGATGCATAAATACCATGTGTCTTATTTTTATGTCGAAGGCGAATGAAACACTGCCATCTGTTTTATTTATTTTTTTCTTTATTTTTATTTTTCACTTAACTACAAACATATCTCTTGCCGTGAACTGTCTATTGCCTCTTCATTAATCTTCCTTGCCATGAATTTTCTATCACCTCCTCATTAATATTCCTTGCCATGAACTGTTTGTTGGCTGTGAAAATTTAAAGCTTCTGCCATTTTTTCTTTCTGCCTCATTAATTTTCTCTTGCCGCCTTCCGCCTCATTAATTTCCCCTGTAGTGAACTGTTTGTCAAGCGAGGCAGGTGATGAATACACGCCAAAGCAGGTGATGACTACACAAAACCATGTGTAGGTTGGCATGTTTTCTCTCTTTATATATTTCATCTCTGAAAGGGGTTATGAAAAGGCAGAAGAAGAGTTGCACCTTTGAGAAAATGGACATGCCTATCTTCTTGATCTCACATAGCTGCTCCAGGTCATAGAGTTGAGTGCTGGCCGGGTATTTGTATCCCATGCACGAGGGTATTTGCTTTCAGTGGTTTATTTAGCAAAAGCACTAGTAGTCCAACAACATGAGAGCTAGCAAATCTTAAATAGTCATCACAGACCTCTATTCCGGTTTCACATGAGCAACGTGCAGACGTGGATGAGCGCAGTCCTCACAGACCAGGACTCCTGCCTCAATGGCTTTCAGGATCTCAACGCCAACGGGAATGTTACAACCATGGTCACCGACCGCGTGCAAAATGTGTGCAAATTGATAAGTAATGCCCTCGCTCTCGTCAACACATTCACTACCACCGGAGGCAGACATGAGCTCCATGTTTGAAGCCGGAGGCAGACATGAGCTCCATGTTTGAAGCTTTCAAAGGTGCCTCAAATAATATTTTCAGTATTAGATAGAATCTGCAAACTATAGCTTTTCGTCTTTGGCCTTGAACCAAAAATTGGGCTTCTTTATTGTAAATTATGTACTATGGTGATATAATTAATGCTCGTTAAAATAAATGGTGTGAAATTCTTTATGAATGAATTCACACTTTTGCTTTGTAATATATAATATATCTTTAAAACATAATTCAGAAGGCCAGTTTGGGTGAACAAGTGTAAGGTCGTCGTTTCAACAGTATGAAGCAACCCTGTTTACTTGGTCTGAGGACACACATGTTTGGGAATTTGAAGCTTGACCAAGGTCCGGTTCCTATTTAAAATTTGGATTGTATTTCATTTTTAAATTTTAACGTTAAAAAGTAAACGTAATTTGGTGTTCCGAGCCTCCTTATTGAGACACCTCTTCGTTCCTATGAGCCTTTCTCTAATGACATCTCAGAGTGTTTTTCATTAGCACAGTATCAAAATTGCCCTTGAAGTTTCTACCTTTAACTTCAATAATTATTTTATACACTACAAAATAAAATTGTTGTGGGAAGATGTTAGTTTTCACTGTGTAACAAAGACCATGAATACGATTTGAAGAACATGATTTTGTGCCTTAAGATGGTGTGGATCTGTAAAGAAAGATTTTGGTATACTGTAGATGCAAAAGCTGACATTTCTATGTTTGCATAATAGACAAACAAGCATCATTCAAGAAAGAAAGGCCCATTTTGCAGTCTTATTATAAATACAAAATATTAAAATTTTATACAATACAAGTTTTATAAGTTTTTTTTAGTAAATTCTACAACATCAAAATTCCACTTTACCGCTTTACACTTATGATAAATCTAATTAAATTCTTTAAAATTTTTCTTTCATCAATCACAAAAGTTTCATAGAATAACAAATTATATTCTTTAATGTGATATAATTTTAACAAAAAATTTCATAGGACTCAGTCATCTCTATTGCATGAGCACCTATCACACTCATTAATAACAATATTATCTTAAGACATAGTAGCAACAATTATGATTCTTTATCATAGGGTTTTACTTGCAAGTTTTTATCAGACAACATGCCTTTTATTCAAAAAATATCTTCATCGTATTCTAAATAAAAACATTTATGCAAATATGAATATAAGGAGTGACCCATTGTAACACCTAATTTTGAAAAAATTTCAAAGTTTAATTGTAATTGTGATTGTCCATGCAAACATATGAGTTCATGAAGGCAAACAAACAGAACAACATGCTAACAAGAGAAAGGAGCTGCCTCTTGGCCTACTGCTGACTCTTAAACGCTTCACCCATCATCACTCTTCGTCTTTTCTTTCATCCTCAAACGAATCCACCTATTCACCATCTATTTCTTTTTGGTTTTACCATTTTTCCAACTATTGTGTAGCCATCGTCCATAACTTTATGACACACATACAAACCCACATTTTATTATTATATATTGTTTCTCTCAGATGTTGCATTCTGAGGGTCTTGAAAATGTACTGCCAGAATACTAATCCAAGTTATTTTGAAATCTACCACTCAAATTGTGCTAGTGAATAAAGATAAAGGTGTATACACATTTAATTCAATCAAACTACCTTAACCACTGACAAAAGTCCACAAACTACTATAAGAATTGACCATATACCACTATCAAACATGCATTTTAAACAGACAATTCCAAGAGATAGTAATTCACATTTTCTTAGATGATGTATCATAACACAAGGCAAAATTACCAACAAAATTTAAAGATCCCAACTCATTTTAAAAAAAATAATATTTTAAGAAAAGAGATTCAAGACAAGGACAACTACATGATATGAGTCGACAATACAAGGAATTTATCACAAACCACCATAAAACAAATGATTTCAACCCGTTCAATAAAATAAAATGGTTAACAACCACATCCAAAACTGTAAATATCTCATGCAAGTTCCCTATAAAAATCCAAATATTAAAACAACTTAAACTCACTTCGGCGTTACTTTTTTCCCGCTTCAGGGTTATGCTAGTTTAGCTAGGTGCTATCCGATAGATTGATTCTCTCAAATAGTCTATCTCCCTAAAAATTTCAACAATAAAGCCAACAAAATGTGGAGCACTCCTCAACATAGGCCATGATATTTCACACGGGTGCGCTCTCCTGTAGTACTAGAAAAATATGTAACCCTTAATGCATGTGTAACTAAGTAAATCCCTAGAATTATTGCCCAGCTTGATATCCAAAATAGGCCCAATGAGTGTTTGTTGATGTGTTGTCCTCACTCATAAACGCATGCAAGAGAAGTCCCATCTTGATCTATTCTCTATATCATCGATGCACATATCTATTGTTAAATCACCAAATGCCCTTTGGCTTACCGAATAATTGTTGATTTATCACATTCATAAGGGTTGTCGTATTAGTCTAATTAATGCCTTCAATATGGTTAAGAATGGCAGCTGCAATTATTCTATCGCATAGTCTAAACATTTGACTTTTGGATTTTTCGAAAGGTATTCAACATTCTTACCTTTTGTCTTTTTCCCCAAATATTTTTCCCTGCTTGATTTTGCCTAAAACTCAGGAGGAATGGTTGGATTCAGATTTGAGGCTAAGTTTGTATAACTAGAGTTCTAGGATTTTTCAACATGTCAATCCATTTCTATGCATTCATAAAATGAAATTAGACACAAAATATTGGCTTCTTGTCTACCATCATGGATTTTGGCCAAAAAACCTAAATGGTAGAAAGTTTAAACAACAATTCTCGCTTTTTTATGGGCATATTTTTAGATCATTTTTTCTTGAAATCCCGTAAAAAATTGTTGGAAGTCTAGAGTTTAGTGATTGAGTCTATATAATTCTAGTGCCATGAGGGATTTCCTCGTGGATGGAAGCATGATGGGCCTGAAACAGCATTGTGCTTATTCTGATTATGTCTAACGGGTCACAAGGTGTCCCATTGGCCCGTGGGTTCCTCAGAGAACTCCCACTTGTATCTATCATATGCTGGGAGGCCATATCTTGTGTCTTCCTGAAAATATGTGATGGGTCCCATATGGCCAGCCAAGGGACGAGATAACAATTGTAGTCCATAGTTGCCCCATCCACTTGAAGGAATCTTACTTTTAACAGACAGTTGCTAGTTTCTGTCTACTGGAAACCTTGTAATTTTAGTATAAATAAGCCTCCTATGGTTATCTCTGCTTGACTACCTGGATGAAGGAGTCTCCGAGGTTCCAGGTTAGTTTAAGTATTTAGGTTTAAGAGTAGTGTGTGTCCTCTACTCTGCTTTTGGGGAACTTGGGTGAACTAAAACACATCTCAATATTTAGGATTCTCTCAGAATAGATCTTAGAAAGATCTCGGTCCTAGTACATCCTACTCTAATTCAGAAATTTTGCATTTAACAGGTCTGAGACCTACCATGCATATTGTAAATGTTTTATCAATATATATAGATTGTCGAGGAATTCATTCTTTGAGCGAGCCTGTGCCTGTAAAATATAGATTGAGAGATGTAAATGCTCAATAGATGAAGTGATCCCTTTTTGATCGTATTCTGCCAGCTGTCAGAGGATTTAAGGTTAGCTGCTAGCTGGGTTGAAGGTGGAGCAAGGAAGTTGTCATTTTCCCATAGTAAGAAATATCTTACCATCTATTATATTTAGTTGCCTTCAATCGTAGTATTTTGTTGAAAGTTGTAGTAGTTTAATAAGGATTCACAGAAAAGCCAATCTACATATGATCTCTCAGATGATGTCAAATATAAACCCAGTTCAAGGTATAAATATTTTCTTAGTAATTCTACATCACCCAAGTCTCTGTATAATACCTGACTCATAACTCAAGAATATGAGCATGATGTCAACTAGTGCATGCCAGAAATAGAACCTTCTAAGATATATGATCTCCCTATGTTTAAGTTTCATGCCTCTACTTTGTTTCATTACTATTCTCATAACGTCCCTCTTTCTATCGGACAGAGTGTATACCAAATCCCTTTAATCCAACAATCTGACATTGAATGGGGATTAGAACATGGATATAAATATGTTCATCTTGGTCTCATCCAATTCGTCATAAATCCATTAGTCCGCCCTATTTTAAATAGCTCTGTGCTCAGTTGTATTATCGACTCTAGTCATAACCAGTTTGCAGATGCAATAATCTCTGGATTTAAAGCCCCTCTACATAATGGCCCTGTTTGGTCGTCTGCATTACCCCGATTTCAAGTCTCTCTCACAGATCTATTTATTTATACTCTTCTTCAGGCTTATATCTAGTTCTCTGGTTTTGACATGGCTGAAGCTTCTGATATTGCCCAACTTCATACAACTACTTGTCTTCGCTTTGTCTCTACTACTATGCTTTCCCTCAATCCTAAACTTCTTCATCGCGCTGCTTCCAAAAGCATGGTGATTGGTCCAGGAAATGTAACTCCTTACTCTTTGGATCTGCCAAGCTTACAGTGCACCAGATGAATGGTCCAATGAGTATCACCAGACAAATTCAGACTATACCCCACAAATTTCAACAACATGATTGAAAAAAATGAGTCAGGAAATAATGTGTTAAGAATTAGAAGATCCTAAAGTGTTAGGATCCAAGATATAGAAAGACAAGTGTCTTCTCTATCTACCAACACTTCTGACTCTTACCCTAGAATATCTACTTCTACTTCACCCTATGTACAAACTACTCATTCTAGAACTCCTGTATATAAACCCATTCCAAATAGATCCAAAATAGATAATCATCTCCTATATCACCAAAAAGGATCTGAAAATTGCTATTTTGTCAGAAAGGTATTCCTTCCCAGGAAGATTCTACATCATGCCAGCCTCCTACAAAATAGATCCCCTCCGAACCCAAGAATTTTAGAACTTACCAGTCCAAAATAGAATACAATGGAAAACATTCTGATTGTCCCAAATGTCAAGAAGTAGCTATCCATGTTCTAAAAATGATGAATTACTCATTGCCTAGAGGAGACAAAGACAAGTCTACTCTCTTACCTCAAAGAAATCTAGGACCAGGGAATCACACACCTTCTTTCAAGAATAATCTGGTAGAAGATCTTGACTTTATACAGTACATAAAGTCAGATGTAGAGAAATCACAGGACATAGTGAGGTTGCAGAATTATGTTAATTATCAATCTGTTTGTCTTTCACAAAACATTGATGATATGGCCCAAGATATTTTCCAGACTAAACCTCATATGATTGGTCTACATTCCGAGATTGATAACCTAGAACATAATCAAGAGACTCAAAGACTACACCTTGTACAGATTTTAGAAAATTTAGATACAATTCAGACTGCAGTATAGAGTCTGAAAGAATCATTTGAAAAGGAGATCAACCCTCTTCTCCTATAAGATTTGAGGAGATAGAAAAACAAGATTCCTATAAATGGTTTGGTTCCTCTCCCTATTCTTCTACTCCCAACAAATAATATTTGTCACTCAAATAACTTGCTATAGAACACTTAAATCCAACCCTTTCTCGGATTGCCCAGGTAGTTCTATTAGCCTCAGAAAAGCTTGAATTAGTTAAATCACAAGCATCTTCTTTAGAAGAAGAAGTTTATTCTTCCCAACCAAACCCTGCCATTCCTACTTTGGATATCAAAGGAATGGATGAAGCCAAAATCTCAAAGTCTAATGCACCGCGTTCAACAGATGACGATGCAAGAGGAAATCCTTTCCAATATGCATGGGAAAAATGGTGCAATGCCAAATATGGTTCCAGTAGGAAAGTCCCATTTGATCCAGCTAACTCAAGTGAACATTCTCATTTGGCAGAAACATAGAATCAACACCAGTGACCAACATCAATTGCAGATCTTGTAATGAGATGATGCTGATTTTCCAAAAATGGCAAGCCTGGTATAAAACCCAGAAGATGATTTTCATAAACAGAGTAGCTTGGAATGAGTTAGCCTTAAGAATAACTTGGGGATTTACAGGAAACATAGGACTCTGGTGGGATAGAGTAAATGAGAATGATAAGCTTACAATTATGAACCATGATAACCCCATTGAAGAGCTTATTAAAGCAATCGTGCATGAATTTTATGGTAGTTCTAAAAAAGATTCTGATCATTATGCAGATCTATATATGAATCAACGTCTCTACCATGTCTCTCAACTACCTGAATTCTTATGCACCATGCAATACCTTTTATACAGGTGTCCTGATCCTAACAATGTTGCATATCCTCGAAAATAACATTTGTCGAATGCCTGGAAAAATTCTTGATCTTGTTAGAGAAAGACTAGAGACCTTAGGAATTGGGTTAGAAGAATTCTCTCTAGCAGGATTGCATGAACATATTGTCATAGCCCTACAAAAAGAATGTATTAGAAGACAGACTAATACACACACACACACACACACACACACACATATATATCAAATACTTTAGACTATAGAGATTTATCAGTCAACAAAGACTTGGATTGCTAGGAAATAACACCATCTTAATTGATGATAATAAGTGGAGAATCAACACAGGGCCATATATATATATATCTTTTATTTTATTTTTTGGTTCAATTCCTAGTAGAGGGAGTAAATCTGAAAATTTTAACTTCAGGAATAATTTCTATAACAAAATTTTGATTGGTGTGTGTCCATGAGTTCATAATTTTGGTTACATTTGATGGTGGCATGGCATATATATATATATATATATATATGGTCAGAATGTATGCCATGCCACCATCAAATGTAACCAAATTATGATATATATATGTTGGGGTAAGCAGGGTAAGAGGGTCCATAGGTCCTAAAGGTTGATCTTATGGCTCTGATACCAAATGCAACACCTCTCCATGAGAGACTATGAATTAATAAGTGAAAATTTATTAACATATGCATTAACATTATTGATGTAAACAAATATTTTTCTTTTTATGCAAAAATTTAGAAACATAATGAACACATGCTAACAAAATACCTCCTCAATGGTTTGTTGAAGTTGATCAGCTGCAATGTAGTCTTTCTAGTAATAGGAAGATGCTTCCAAGCATTCGTTTCCTGCTTGCCCATAGTGAAACAACAAAATTATCCTCCCATTCAACTAGGAGCCTAGCCAACTTCCTAGCTCCAAGAAACCTTTCTTGGACCTTCGTGCCCATGACTCCAAGAACAACAAAGCACATATGCTATAAGATGACTATCACATGGAATATATCTTCCAAGAATTATGCAATTTTTCCTCAAGCTCGCACCTCCCCTCCATCACTACTTCCTCTTCATATTTATCAATTTTTCATACCCCCCTTCCCCAAGTCTCCTCAACCACCCTCATTATTAGCCATCAACCTCCCTTATCTATATTTTTCTAGAAAAATTTAAAATAAAACTAAAATATAAATGAATTTCATAAAATAACAATAAATAAAATGCAAAATCTTTCTTCTCATGCTAGCTTATAAATGCAATTTGACAATTTTCCCCAAAATGTACATGAAAACCCACCATTCTCATTTAATTCATCATACCAACCATCATTCAAAGTCAAAGTAGATATTTAAATCTATTATATATTTTTGTATGCAATATAATTTACATAGTTATTAAACTATTCAATTAAATAGTTAATAATCTATTTTAATAATTAATACATTAATTAATTGTAATAGTGTACATGTGTAGGGTATGTGTGCGTAGCTAGCGAACACATAGTTTACACATGTACCAAAGGTAAATAACCACTGCCTCTAATGCATAGTTCATGTATGATCACACCAAGGCATGCAAGACAACATATCAAGTAAATGCATCATTTAATAATCTTAATGAACAAAAATATAATAATTCATTGGTAACTGATTATCACACTTAAAATATAAAAACGAAATCAAAAGAGGGTTTTAAACATGGTAGGAACCAAGTGAGTAAACTTTTAGTGACACATCTAATCCCAAATCAATATTTTCAACTAACATTAAAGCATCCTTCCTTCCTAACCTAATTTCATCTTCCATCCTATCCTTTTCTCTATTGGACTATGTTGGAGCATCAACTATATTGACCTAACTCCATATAGAACCCATAAACATAAGTGCCATACATCTCGATCAAGCTTCCCTAGCAGGAAACTAGCAGTCGCCATCACACATCTAGTGGAGTGTGACTTCACACAACCCTCCCATGACTCTAAGTTTCAGAGGATAAATGTTGGGAAATACCCCCACCCCTCCTCAAAGAACTGGGGTCAACACCCTAAATCAAGCCATATTGTGCAACTACTTTTCTTAGAGTCACATCATCAAATGACCAATACGGGCAAGTTGTGCGTCATGTGAAAACCACACTTACCACAAATCATAACAATATTTCAAATCATAAATTAAATAATAAGTACAACTTATAGCATACACTATTTTCTTGATGTCTATGACATCCAAGTTACCTCAACACTATAGTCATTTGGATATCACATATCTCATCAACCTGTAAGTTAGTTCACCAACAACTCATATCCATGCACTTAAATCACACATTTCATATAAGAATCCATTTTTTCATTGACATTCAATTAAAAAATATGTGTTTGTTTACATCATGCCTTGCATATATTCACTACTTCTTGTGCATTGAAATTTGACGACGGTACGTCGGTTGGTCGATACAATTACGTTAGCACTCCAACGAAACATGGCTACTAGTTTCATTGGTGTATATTGGTTAGATAATCCAACAAACATATTGCCATCTGATAGATGACATTGTGTCGTCGGTATACCACTCGCCCTAAGGACCAAAACCTTATCGAAATCAACCATTATTTTTGGCACACATGCATTGGAATTCTGACGTAACTACACACCGAATATCCTATAGAGAAACAATATATACAATGTATGTTTGTCAGAATGTGTGTTGGATATCCTTAGAAAAAGTACATCGAATATCCGATAGCCAAACAACATATTCAACGGCAGTGCCATACCTCCAACGAATATATCTGTCGGATAGTATATTGGGTATCTGATGAAAAGGTACGTCAAATATGCGACAACCAAACAACATATCCAACGAAGGTGCCATACCTCTGATGGATATGTTTGTCAGACGGTTCATTGGATATTCGACAAACCTGTATATATTAAAAAAACATAATGAGTTTTGTCAATAGACTGTCGATGTTTTAGACCCAAATCAGGATCCATCTTCAGGACTTTGAGCCTGGGTTAAAATGATGGCAAGAGATGGTATTAAATACTGGAAGTGAGGGGAAACCTAGGTGTCAGCTAGGTTTTTCGTAAAATTATTTAATAAAACTAATTCTTTGTTTAAGTTTTTTAGGGTTTCCTATTTTTGTTATTTTAGGTTTAATGTTTATTCTAAATTATTATTAATTCAATGTTTTTATCTTAATTTTAATTAACTATGTTCTAGGTATTATATTAATTAAAGAGTAGGGTTTAATTTTTAGGTATTATGTAAAAAATTAAGTTTTTTAGGGTTTACCATTATGTTATTAAGGTTGAGGTTTATTCTAAATATTTATTAATTCAAGGTTTTAAATTTAAATTTTAATCAATTATGTTCATAAGTTCTAGGTATTAAGTTATTTAAAGAGTCTTATTAAGCTATCTTAAACTAGGTTAATCGTAATTTTTAATGTTATAAATATGAGCAATTCTGTTCATAAGTTTTTTAATATTCTTTAATAAGATTATTTATTTAATAAGTGTTTTTATTCGGGTGTGATTTATAATTAGGTGGGGTTATTAATGAATTTATCAATTTATAGTATTAAGATTGTATAAATAATTATCGATGATTATTGTTGTTTATATGGATCAAAGGGAACCAGTTTTCGCTTAGTTCTAACCCACTATCTCTGTTTAGGTTACTAGGATGTTTTCGGATTTCAGTAGCTTCTCTAATTCATCATTTAAAGAGGTGATTTTCTTTGGTGAGGATTTAGGTGCCTTCTATCTGAACATGGTGTCTTGTTTTAAGGGAGTGTTCAGCTAGGGCAGAGGTGCATATGCATTCATTCTTAATGTCATCTCCATGCTCTTTTATCCTAATTTGGAAGGAGCGACCAGTTTCACCGATGTATCATTTTCCACATGAGCACTCTATTTGTAGATTCCTTTGCCATTGTGAGGGTCAAGTTTTTCTTTGACGGATATCATACTATGTTTGATGGTTTCAAGTGGTTTTAAGGAGGTCTTAATATCTTTTTTGTTGAGGACTTTGCAATCCTATCACTCACTCCTTGGATGTAAGGAAGGCAGACACCTCTATTAGGGTTTTGGTATTTAGGGACGCTGGGGTTATCGTGAGTTTTTTGTAGGGATCTGTTTATTGCATTGTTAATGTCTTTTTGTTTATAGCCTATGTTCTTAAAAGTCTTGGTAACGTGATATGTTTCTTTATCTAGGTGTGCTTCATCGAAGATTCTTATGTCTCTAGTGGATAATTTTTTTAGGACACCTAGTTTTTGGTTAGGGTGGTGATGGGAGTTTATGTGGAGATAGTTCTCAGTGTGGGTCTTCTTTCTATAAACTACATGTCCTATATCCCCATTACTTTTCCTCTTGATAAGAACATCTAGAAAGGGGATGTTGTCATTCTCTTCGATTTCCATTGTGAATTTTATTTCTTCGGATATGCTGTTTAGGTGTTGAAAGAAATTATATAATTCTACTTTCCTGTGGGGCCAGAGAACATTGGTGTCTTCAAAAAATATTTTCCACCTTAATGGTTTTAGGGGAAATGAGTCCAAGGCTCTATTTTCAAAATTTTCCATGAAAAGGTTGGAAACAATGGGGGACAGTGGGGAGCCCATTGCTATGCCGCTGGTTTGTTCATAGAATTCTCCTTGGTAACTAAAGAAAGTGGAGCGCAAGAATACCTCAACTAGGTTAGCTATTTCAGGATCAATGACTTCTTTGACAATTTGGATAGCTTCATCTAAGGGGATTTTAGTGAAAAGGGAGACTACAACAAATCTTATGAGGGTGTCTTGAGGCCTTACCTTTTCATTTTTAATGATATTAATAAATTCATTGGAGTCTTTAATGAAAGAGTTTGTGTGGCCTACCAATGGGATAAGGATCTTGGCTATGTGTTTAGCTAGCTCATAGGTTGGTGAGCCTATGGTATTCACTATGGGTTTAAGAGGAATATCTTCTTTTTGAATTTTCGGTAGACCGTAGTTCCTTCGGGTGATATCGTTGTTGGGGGTTAAACATTTTTTAGTTCTCTCGTCTAGGTTGGAACTATTGATGGCTTTATTTACTTGCCTTATAATCTTCTTAATGAGATTGCAATTAAGTTTCCTATAGGTGCCACTCTGGGCTAGGTGTTCATTCATTTTCCTATTGTAATCACTATGGTTCATAAGAAAAATAATGCCTCCTTTGTCTTCCTTGAGAATCACCAAATTTTCATTGTTTCTTAGGTTCTTTAAGGCTGCGCGTTCCTCTTTACTCATATTGCTTCTTAGAGGTTTGGCTTTGCATAGGATGACTGAGCAATCTTGTCATATTAGTTCTTTGTCTTCATCACTGAGGTTTTGTATTCAATCCTCTATGCAACATATAATGTTATTGATGGGGATGGAGGTTAGGGAGACAACGAAATTTAATCCTTTACCCAATACACCCAACTCAGCTTTGTTTAACACGTGCACAGAGAGGTTTACTATAGTCTTTGCATTGGTGTCACGACTGTCATTTTTGCTGTTGAGTTACCATTCCAGCTTGTAAGTAAGTACTATCCTCTTTCATGGCTGCAATGGCGTCCACTGTTTTCCACAATTCAGGTGTCATGACCTGCGCTAGTTCCATGTGGAGTTTAAGAGCGTTTTTGGATAGGTGTTCCAGAGTACACTTGTTCTTCCTAATTTCGCCTCTAACAATGGATAACTCTAGTCTGGAGAAGTCTGCGATGTTCCATTTGTTCTTGGCTCTATGCTGGATCTGAGCGAATTTGGGTAGCACGTTTTCATCCCTACATTTCTTGAGAAATTCTAGATCTTCCACTCTTCTCTTTATCTTAACCCTAAGATTTTCTAAAACACAAATTTCGTCCAGAGTCTCCCTACCGTACATGGAAATGATTTGATTAATGAGATTTCTGTGGTTGGGATTTTCAGTGTTGATCGGACTAGCCATAGTTTTGTCAATAGACTGTCAACGTTTCAGACCCAAATCAGGATCCATCTTTAGGACATTGAGCTTGGGTTAAAATGATGGGAAGAGCTAGTATTAAATACTGGAAGTGAGTGGAAACCTAGGTGTCGGCTAGGTTTTTAGTAAAATTATTTAATAAAATTAATTCTTTGTTTAAGTTTTTTAGGGTTTCCTATTTTTGTTATTTTAGGTTTAATGTTTATTGTAAATTATAATTAATTCAATGTTTTTATCTTAATTTTAATTAACTATGTTATAGGTATTATATTAATTAAAGAGTAGGGTTTAATTATTATGTATTATGTAAAATATTGAGTTTTTAGGGTTTACCATTATGTTATTAAGGTTGAGGCTTATTCTATATATTTGTTAATTCAAGGTTTTAAATCATTTTAACCCAGGCTCAATGTCCTGAAGATGGATCCTGATTTGGGTCCAAAACATCGACAGTCTATTGACAAAACTGTGGCTAGTCTAAACAACACTAAAAATCCCAACCACATAAATCTCATTAATAAAACATAATGAGATTAATGGCCTGTAACTTTTGTGTGCCTATTGAGAGGTGCTAAGAAGAGAAATTTTTTATAGATTATGCTATTGATTTTGATATTTATTATGTAAATATGAGGAGGAAGGTTCTCTACTGACCTTATCCTTACCCATGCCTAATTGGCTCATGGAATCTCGCCAAGAATGAAGGACCAACGATGTCATGATTCGCCTCATCCAAAAGATTCAATAGGACAATAATCCACCACACATGGCAACAAGATACCTTGAAGTATAAAGCATGCATTTTTTTCATTTAGAATTTTAATTTGAAACCATGGGTGTTGGAGGAGTTACATTCATCTCTTACCACAAATAACTCTATCATTCACAACACCTATGAACATGTTAAGCACTTTTTTCTTTTGGGAAGACATGAAAAAAGACATCAAGACTTTTGTAGCCTCATGTGACACTTGTTAATGGAACAAAGGGGAGATAGATAATACTCTTGGGGAATTTTAATCACTTTTGATCCCAACCACTATCTGGATTGACAATCCAAATGGAGTTTATAGTAATCCTTTCGACAACAAACAACATCAAATTGAAATCATGGCATCATTCTATTGTCCTCAAACACAATAGTTCTCAATGCATAAGTGTGCAAACCTTCAACAGATACCATTTGAACAAATATGCTCAATAACGATACCATCATTATTAC
>SNQJ01S0068042.1:121992-138750 GCA_010110895.2 Picea sitchensis
TGAAAGAGTGTGTCACCTTTGTGACACTAAGAAGGTTGAAGATGAAAATCACTTTCTCTTAGAATGTCCAGCCTATACCCATATTAGATCTCATTTTCAAAATATTTGTCACACTACCAACCTTCCTAACCTCCTAACTCAACAAAAGTATGGTGATCTTGAAAAGCTTATCTTAATGATTTTCAAGGACATACAAAAATTCTAAAGAATCACAAGTAATCACTTACCCTCTTAAGGTTCGATAGACTAATTCGGTCTTAGTGGATGTTAATCATCATCATCATCATCATCATCATCATCATCATCATCATCATCATCATCATCATCATCATCATCATCCTATCTAATTTTAAATTTAATTGATTTGTATTTTTATTATTATATATATTTTTATAATATGTTATACTTTTTCTTAAATTATAAAATGTATTTATTTATATAAATATAATAATAATTTTTTATTGTTATATATTTATTTTTATTTTTCAAATTAATTCAAGATCAATATTACAAATTATATATATATATATATATATATCAAAATTAGTAAATTTTATATTATTAAAGAAACTTAGAAGTACAAAAACAACTATCCTGACTTTTCAAGTAACAATGACATATTTCATATCCCACAAAACATAGCTTGTAAAAATCCACAATTAATACATCCCAAAGTTTCTTACAGATATACAACTTTAAAAAACTCCCTAAAATTCTAATTGTTGTATTGAACATAGATATTAGTGAAAGACATGGTGTGGCTTCTTTCTGTCAGATGTTGGAAGGAAGGGAGTTCCAGTTTCCAAGATTCATGTCCTCCATCATTTGATGAAATGTGTCTTCCTCAAAATATGATTGAATTTGTTGACATCATATGAACACAAATTGCAAAGTGGGTGTCTTTACTTAGATTAATGACCATATTCCTCAACATATTTTATTCTCCCTCCAACACATCGGTTTTATGCTTTTTCTAAACAAGAGTATTCATGATTATAGCATTTTGTGAAGTGCACTAATGTTCATTTTCATGCACCTTAGAAGTCATCGAAAAAAGAGAAGTTTTGTTGAATTGTATGGAATCTTCATATCTTCTAACAAACATTGTAAAATATTGGGCTTTCCCTTAATCCATGAGAACAACACATTGATGAAAAATATGATTCCATCTCTTGACAAGGGCATTTCGAGGTTCAATATGGGGTACATAGGGAATAACACAAATAAATCCCTATTTCCAACACACAAAAGAGAACCCCCTACGATGCAAATGGAATAGAAATTATTATACTAGATTAAAGGATATTTGAGTGGTTAGTGCCCAAAAATACCAAAGAAACATAGCCCAAATGGAGAAAGACCAATATGCAATAAAAACCTAGAGAACTAGGAGGGCCTTTGCTAGGTAAGCTCCAAATATGTAAAGATACTATAATATAGATGAAAAACACTAAAAGGGGGACAACACATAAAATACACTCGACTTCTAGGGACCAAGACCATGAAACTACTATACACTATGCAATTCTTGAAACTATGTGTAATATGCAAAAATTCTAGAAAACTTGAGACTAAGAGAGTCTCTAATAATAATAATAAAATATTAATAACAAAGTAAATTTCAACTTAAATTGGTTTTAATTAAAATATTCTGTCTAGGTAAATATCTCAAAATAAAATTTAGTAAATCTTTCGAGAATATATATAATAATAATAATCTATTTTTAAGGTCACGACTAAGACCAAATTGGTGTATGAGACCCCCTTGTTTGTGGGAAAAGGGACCCCCTAAGTATTAAGAAACCTTGAGGTCTTCCTCCTCTGAGTTGATGATTTCATTTCCTGTGCCGCAGCACGTCTTTGTCTGACTCCGCAGAGTTCAGAGGTGCATCCTCTGTGCACGACTTTCAGAACCCGCAGCGTTCTGTCACACCCTCCTGGTGTAAAGCCTCAAAGACCTTCACCTGAAATCACACAAACTCCCTGCAAATGCACAACTACAGCATACATTCACAACATATGAAGAACACTCATAGACATCCATACAATACAAAACTCATGCAGAAAAAACTGCTTTTGCTTCTATTAAAAATGGCAAATGCCTGTTTTTACAAGGTGTTCTCGAGCTCTCTCTGGCTCTACTCTTACAACCATTACCACCCAAAATGAGATCTGAAAATCTCTTTTACCTGAGGGGCTCTTAGAGAGCTTCCGTTCAGATCTACCTACCCTATTCATTTACATTGAATGGGATGTCTAGTCTAGAATCGGATATAGATCTCAACCATTATACACATTAAATGCCTATCTTATCTACAGCCTGCGCAAAGGCATGGCTTCTATGGCTCACCAACCTAGACATTAATTACATTCAATTTCAAATTCAAATGAGGCTGCGCCTCTCTTTAGTTTGAATGCACGTGCTCTACATGGCTGGCTGGCTGACGTGGAGAGATGCTCCTACATCACATATTCTATATGGGATATGCATGGTGAATTTGTTTGAATCCAAATGCAAGTCCTTCAATGAATGAATATTTCCTATGGCTCTTAGACTTGTGTCTATCAAATTATTATTTGAAAGGTAAAGGGATTCAATCTTTCTTAAATTGGTAATGAATTTAGGTATGCTACCTATGATCCTATTACCAGTAAGATCCAGGGAAGACAAATTACTTAGATTAACAAGGCTTACACGAATGCTACTAATGAGCATGTTTGACTGAAGATATAGGTAAGTCAATTGACCCAAATTGGGAAGGGATATAAGAATCCTACTGGTGATCATGTTTGTTTGAGGATCTAGGTGAGTCAAATTGGTTAAATTAAATATGGATTTAAATATGCTTCTAGTGATTGTGTTGTATGAAAGAGCTAGAAAGGTCAATTTGGTCAATTTGGCAATGTCTTTAATATGATTCCTTCGAGGTTAAGACTAAGAGATAAAGAGGAGAGGGGAAGCCAAGATATTTAAAAATGAACAAAACCTATGGTCATGAGTTGATATGTGTGTACGTTTTGTCAAATTAACCAACTGGCATGGTATACTGCCTGAGAATTTGTTGCCTTAGAGAATTAGGGACTCTATTTTTTGTAACAAGCCCAATTCCACTAGAATAGAACCTACAAGTAGATCAGATCTTAGGTAAAGGACTGCCAATGCTTTCATCTACCCAATATTTGGTGGAATTCCTCTACTCAAATAATAATTACCAAAAAATATTCAAAGTGCCCAATAATGAGAGGTTTCCAAGAGATGAAGAAAGGGTACCTTCCAATAAGGACTAAGAGAGGTCTATGGAGACCAATATTTTTGTGTGTCATCTACAACTAGTACCAAACCATGAGCATATTTTCTTGAAGTTATTATCTATCCAATTGGAGAGTGAGCTAGATGGATTGGATGTGATGTAATCTTTGAATGATAAGAGAGCATCAAGGCCCCTTTTATTGTGGGGGTACATTGATGATAATATGAATTCACCTTCTTCTACCATGCATTCAAAATCAAAATGACATTGAAGAAAAGTTAAACCAACGAACATGTGGTCATACACAGATTGATGATCATCATATAAAATTCACAGTTTCATCCCCCACCCATAGTTTTACCTGTCACCCTCACCCTATTAAATGCATAACTTCAGCCCCCACCCCATGCTCACCATATTTACTTGTATATTATGGTGGTGGTTGGTGAAGCTAGGCATTTTNATTCACAGTTTCATCCCCCACCCATAGTTTTACATGTCACCCTCACCCTATTAAATGCATAACTTCACCCCCCACCCCCATGCTCACCCTATTTACTTGTATATTATGGTGGTGGTTGGTGAAGCTAGGCATTTTAAAATGCACGGTTTCACCCACCACCCCCACCCATAGTTTCACCTACTACCCCACCTTATTAAATAAAGTGGGGTGGAGAGTGAAACTATACATTCACTCCTCGCTCGCACCCAACCCCAAATCACCACCAGTTTCACCACCACCCCCACCCATAGTTCACCTACTACCCCACCTTGTAGTAAATAAAGTGGGTGGAGTCAGCTATCACGTCCTCTCACTGCCCCATAAACTGCTCCTAGGCCACCCCCACACTTACAATTTCACCCACACATGAAATGCATAGTTTCCAAGCCCCACCACTGGGTTCACCTATTTGAATTATATACTGGCAAGGTGAATTTAAATCTTGTTTTAATATTCCTTCAAATGCATAAATTATACATGTTTAATTATATAATTAAAATAAGAATACTTTTAAATATATAAAATTAAAAAATTCCTAACATCAAATATATTTGAATTTTATCTTTATATTATTCAAATATAATTTAATATTTTTCAATAATATGTATAATTATTCCTAGCAAATCTCATCAATCATTAAATAATAAATTAAAAAAAATTAACCTTAACCATCCAAAGTGTTCATTTCACACTCTATCTTTGACTTCTTAAAAAATACTTCACCCTAAACCTTTTGTTTAAAAATCGATCGAAATCATTAAAATAATAATAAAAAAAAAAAATTGAAAAGCAATCGTCGAGGCCTTCATTCACTCCTGAGATTCTTGACTTGACAAAAAGATAGAATTCACGACTTGTGTGACTTGTCCAAAACTCAGCAGAACTTCTTGAGTTTTATGAACTAATGGTGGGAATTATTTTATTTGAGTTTCTTAGAAAACAAAGTGTTGTATGGCAACATAGTCCCTGTCGAGTTGGAATGAGAATAAATGCACCACTCTGATTGGGATAGAGCACATATGTGGGAAGCAGGTTGAAGTACATGTGTTATCCATGCAGAGGGATGACTTGTGGAAGTGTGTCATAGGCCAGCCACAAGACATTTGGCTTATAGATGACCCCCAAGGTTAATATGCAAATGGTAGTTTTTTCTTGGGGTGTGTACAGTTCAAACATGGGACTTAGAAAAGTTCTGTCTCAATGACTTGCAAAAAAAGGTTCTTGGAGAAAGGGACCCGGGAAGAATACACATTAAACATTCAAATATAAGAAGCATACACATTAAACATTCAAATATAATAAACACAATTTCATGACATCCAACATAGTTGAAGAAATTTGTTTTTAACATTTCCAAATTATTTTTCTTTGAAATTTTTCAAAAATTAATAATGCCTTGCAACAAAGGTTTCTGGAAAAAAGGACCAGGAATCACACACATTAAATATTCAAATATAATAAACACAATTTCCTAACATCCAACATAGTTGAAGGAATTTTTTTTTAGCATTTTCGAATTAGTTTTCTTTGAAATTTATCAAAAATTAATAGTGCTTTGAAACAAAGGTTCTTTGAAAAAAAGACCAGGAATCACACACATTAAAAATTCAAATATAATAAACACAATTTCCTGACATCCAACATAGTTGAAGGAAAAAAATTGCATTCCCGAATTAGTTTTCTTTGAAATTTATCAAAAATTAATAATGTCCGGTACATATTTCTGGAATCTGTTCCATATTTCTGGAAATTTAAATGCATTTTTCATATACACTGGGATTGGGGCTCCCATAGACCATAAAATAAATAAGTACAAGAAATAGGTACGTAGAAAGAAGAAGTGCGCGACGGTAGAGAGGAAGATCTGAAAAAAAGAAATTGGAAGTTATGAACGTCTTTGGTTAGAGATTTCTATTTAAAGAGGTAGAATAAATGGATTGATAAAGAAAACAAGATGTGATCAATATAGACTTACTATGAAGCCGATGTGTTTTTGTTGTTGTCGTCGATGACCACTGGAATCGTGCCAACCGTTTGTTTCCCTTCGTCGATGAGCTTGTCCATTCTCCATTGGAACCATTCTTCAATGTAACTTCTCATGGGGGCCACGTTGACTTCATCTCAGATTTCTATGTTGAAAAGCTCGTTTTCTAATTTCCTTAGATCCATAGAAATACTATGCAGAGCCTATTCAATTTCTTCATTGTGTGCTGAATAGTCCACTAACCAGTTCTCAACCTCATATACACCATATTCAAGGATGTCGTAAAACTTTTCTAAAGACAACCCCTTTAAAATATCAAGTTGTTCATCGAAGGATTCTTTGGTCGAGGACAAGGATTTGAGGATTAAGTTTGGGTCTTGAACCTCGTTGGTACTCCGACTAAGTCTATTTGGGTTAGGTTTCTGAATAATTCTTCTTTCTCTGATATGGCTTGTTCACTTGATTCGACAATGAGCTGCAGGTTCTTAACTTTCTTTTTCAATCATGCTTTTAATTGTTTGATCTGATTTGGGGAGGGGAGATCCTCTTCTCTTCTTTTCAGATCCGAGCTGTTGATGGCATGTTTGGAAAAATGGGTCACCATCTGTTCATAGAAACATTCTTCATTTTTTAAATTCGTCTGCAAATGTCCGTGCAAATCATTTTCCCTCTTTCAAAAGGATGATATATTTTGTGATGTTTCCCAGGCTTCAGTAGTTAGCTGCATTCTTTTCTTGATTTTCTTCTCTACAACGGATCTACACGATGTGAGGAGGCTGGAGGATCCTTTTAACTTGGTTGCAGGGGTAGCAGGCACAGTTTTTGCTAAAGGACTGACAAACTCTGGGGTAGCAATGAAAGACTCCTCCAATTCTTTGACTCCGCCGTTCAGTTTGGAATTCTCCACTTCAATTCCTCTAATGGAATCATCAAGAGAATCACCGGTTACGTGGTGAAATCAAGAGATTTGGGACGGCTACATTTTCCTAAATTTAATCTTTGTACGATATTTTCCTTTCTTATTTGTTAAATCTCTCTTTTCAATGATTACACTTTTAGATTGGCTGTGAAAAACAATGCTCTGGAATACGAAGGATTCATCTTCATAAAAAATATCGGCCTCAACTATTTCCATTGTGGAACTATGGTGCATCACGTCCGCAGATGGGTGAACTTTGTGCATGTGCTCAATTTCAGTTTCAAGTTGCATGTGCTCACTTTCAATTTCGGGTTCTTTTGCTTGCCCTACAATGTTTTTTATCTTCTTCGTCAGGGGAATCTTGTGAGAACTATCAATTTTTGCGTGAGGAAGGTTCTTATATCCTCCTCTGTTTGAAGATTTTTGGGTTGCTTTCTTATTGGGGTGGTTCATTGAAGCAATGCTCCATGATGTCGTGCTCTTGGGAGTGCTGACCGGGGACTGGGCACTCTTCTCACCGGATAATTTTCACCATTGTCTGTACAATTCAGTTGCACTTTGCAATGTCTCTACGTCACAATCGTCAGAAGCAGGAGTGTTTTCATCACTGTCTTTGTCTTCCATCAGGCATCTATGGATAAAAGAGTTGTTAAAGGCAACTGATAGTAAATGTTCTCGAAAAATCCCATTAGGGTCGAACCCTTTTATCCTTTCAACATATGTTAGGTTCAAGTTCTTGAAATGGCCTGCGAATTCATCAATCTTGTTGACGTTTCTGCACACAAAGTCCCCGACTTTCCAGGGCAGAGGAAGGAACTGTTTTTTTTCTCTTGTCATGGAAAAGATGCAACTAGTGGTTGTATTTCCTTTCTAGTTCTGTAACAAACATATTGTTCATGATGTGCATGGAAGGAAAGCAGGATTTTCCTTGGAGTCAAAGACCATTAGTACATCGTAATTTTCCTTTTGTTCAAGTGTCCCCTTCATGTCCAAAAATTTGGTCACCCAGACAGACATCTGAGGACCATCCTTTACTAACAATAAATCTTTGAAAACTGAGACAAAGTCATTAAAAACCTCATAAAAACAATGGGAGGCCTTGTGCCTCCACAAGGCCTGGTACCATAATGTTACTAGGTCAAATTCATAGTTTATATTCTTAGACAAAGACAGTTTTGGAAACAAACAACAATGCACTATTGCAAAAATCAAGTAGGATGACATATAAAATTTATTTGATTCTTTGAATCGTGATAGTTGGGAACATATTTCAATGGAAATTAGCTTCCCCCAATCGAAAATGAATTGTTCCTTGACTGTGAAGTACAAAATGTAAATAACTATACGAGAAATGCTTGTCGTGGATTCCTGTCCTGTTATTCTTGTAAACAACCAAGCAATTTCCCGAAATGGATTTCTAAAGGAACTGACCTGCAACTTTGTGATATCTTTAGGAACTTTCGTCAGGTCTTCGAGGAAATCGGGTAAGAGGTCCAACCTGTTATCATGTTTTTCTAGGAACTACTTGCAGTCTTGTCCTCTGAAGGTCAATGTTGGATCCGACAATCTTAACATCTTGCGAAAGACCTCAGGTGACAAAGAAACAGGAGAATGGTCGCGTAATGGAATAATTATTTGTCTTGAAATATGTTTTTCGGCGCACCAAGAGACCACCTCCTTACAGTCAAAAACGTCAGGGACGCAACCTGAACGAGCGATTTCAGAGGTCCAAATCACTTCATTCTGGGTGGAACAAGATGAATAGTAAGAGTATTCCCTGGACCATTGGAATTTCTGCTCCTCACGTCCGAAGATATTCACTGTATCTTCACAGAACTGTTGTCGAGCTGCTGCCATAAGTTTACAAGAACGTTTGTTTTATCCAGATGATGTCTAAAATGAAGAGTTGGTAGGGATAATACAAACCTACACAAATCTTGGTCCAAATGCGTGTGAATGGGAGATCTCCTCAAGACCTTCGCTCATTAATGACAATTTCAACGACTGTTGCATGATGCGTTGTTCACATTAAAGACTAGTAATTGCATACATAGAAGTGCGGACATGGCGGATACGACAATGAGCAATTAAGGATTGGATATTTCCTGAATGGGCCAACGTGACAACCTGTGTTTGAGATGAACAATTGGAAGGGATAATATAACTCTCCACAGATCTTGGGTTAATGCATATTAATGGGAGATCTCCTCGAATGTTTCACTCATTAATGACAATGTTGACAGTTTTTGCATGGTGAGATGTTAGCATGAAAGGTTATTAATTGCATATTAAGAAAGAAGTAAAAAGGTCATGGGGAAGGGAAAGAGAAATTAAGGAGTGTCTAATTATCAAAAGCAGTCGTGTGGGCTTCAAAATAGGGTTCCAAGGTACAACCGTTGGAGCTGAGGGCCCGAGGGTCAAATTGTATGTCTCAATTTTTTTTGAGTTCAAAACACATAACACGGAAGAGGGCATGATGGGACAGACGTGAGGGAAATTTGTATATCGCAGAAGTCTGGGTAATGTTTATAGGACACAGAACAATGGAAGTGAAAACGTGAGCCCGCCTATCCGGGAACCCGCAATCAAAAAAATAGTTCAAGTATGGAATAGAGAAATGGCTGGGAGGATTCGTTTTCGCTAATATATTGAAACTTGTAATATATATCCCATTGCATGGCAAGATATTTTCTGCATGTCTCTGGGAAAAAAAGAGAAAATAAGAGAAGATAAATTAATTTAAATTTGAGGAGTCGAGCTTCATTTAAATTTCACTGTCTCGTCGACGCTTTTGCTTTTTAATGATGATCTATACGGTTGTTGCATGATGGACTGTTAGCATTAAACCTTGGTCGGGCACATTAAACAATGAAGAATTGGAGATTTCGTGAACCCACCAACCCAAAGAACCGTGAAAGAGATTCCATGAAATGGGAAAGTATGGAAAGTGGTTGGATAGGCTTCAGAATTAGGGTGACAATGGTTCCCCAGGAGATGTGACTTCCCGAGGGTCAAATTGTATGTCTCGAAACTTGAGTGAAAAATGTGTACCATAGAAGTGGGGATGATATGGCAGTCTGACGGTCAATTTGTATATGGAAAAGGTGTGGGAGATCCCCTCGAGCGTTTCGCTCATTAATGACATGTTTAAGGTTCATGCATGATGAAGCTTTCTAATTGCATATTCAAAGAAAGTTAGGAAGGTGGCGGGGACATGGAACAACAATTAAGGAATGGCTAATTATTGAAAGCGGTTGGTGACGCTTTGAAATAGGGCTAGAATATACAACCAACAGAGGTGAGGGCCCGATGGTCAAATTGTATCTCTCAGGCGTGTTGATCAAAGAACGTGTAACAAAGAAGAGGGCATGATGGTGCATTCCTGTGGACAAATTTTATATCGTGGAACTCCGGGTACTGTTTGCTAGTCGAGAAACATTGGAAACAAAATCCTGAGTCTGCCAGTTCGGGAACCCGCAATAAAAAAAGTGTCTAAGTATGGAACAGGGAAACGGTAGGCCGGACTCGATACACAACAAATGTACAAATTCATGGAGATAAAACAAACTTGGGGCTAAGTATTGAAAGGAACGACAGACGGTTGGGCTCGTGATGGGGCATTCCAGTGGACAAATTGTATATCATGGAACTCCGAGAACTGTTTGCAAGTCGCGGAAGATTCGAAACACAATTTTGAGGCCGTCAGTCCAGGAACCCGTAATCGAAAAAGTGTCCAAGTATGGAATAGGGAAACGCTGGCCTGGACTTGTTTTCACTAATATATTGAAATTTGTAATAACTTTCCCATTACCTGGCAAGATCTTCCTTGCATGTTTCTGGACAAGTTCTATAGGGATGGTTAGTCCTTGAAGCTTTTGCTTATTAATGACGATATTTACAGTTGTTTCATGATGGCGTCTTAGCATTAAACCTTTGGTGTTGCATATTTGGAAAGAAGTATGAGCATGGCCAAAACAAGAAACAATGACTAGGAATTGGAGATTTCGTGAACTCGCCAACGCGAGGATCCAAAATAGGGTGACAAGGTCTCCCCAGAATATGTGAGGCCTCGACGATCAAATTGTATCCCTCGAAACATTTGAATACATAATGTGTAACACGGAAGAGGGGACGATGTCAGAGTCCAACAGTCAATTTGTATATGGTGGAGGTCTGGGTGCCAATTTTTTCGTAGAAGTGTGTTCAGTTGTCACTAGTAAGACCATAATCAATGTATTTTGGGAAGAGTACGAAGTTAGTTGGGATGGAAGGCAACGGAATATACTTTGAAACATTTGTGAACCCTGGTAGAGTAAATCTTGTGAGTTCGAGGAGTCCATGGTGGAATTGTAGATCACAGAAGTTTTTTGTGCAAGATGTATATCACAAAACAAGAAGCAACAGAGTTCGAAAGGGCCAACTTGACAATCGCAGCCATAAAATTGGCCAAGTATGGAAAGAAACAATGATCGGTTGAATTCATCATGTGAGGATATATATGGATATGAAGATATGTCAGCCCGCCAACCCTGGAACCCACGATCATATAAAGGTGACTAAGTATATAACCATAAAGTAATAATAAACGGGAAGAAGAAAAGGGCAAAAGGGCTAAGTATCTCACATAACAACATCTACTATTCATCTATTAATGCCAATATTTTTGAACCCCTCATCAGTCCTCCCTAGTCAAAGCATAAGTTGCAGATCACGGAAGTTCTTTGGGTGCAAGATGTATATGAAAGAAAATGGGACATAAGTGTTGGATACCGCAAACCCCCTAGTGGTCAGATAATTGGCTAAGTATTGAAAAGGACCACAGTTGGTCGATCTCATGGTGTGAGGATATAGATAAAGATAAGCATCTTCCAATCCACGAATCCCGGAGGCCGTGATCATAGAGATGCAACTAAATATAGAACCACAAAGGGATAATAGAGGGGGAGAAAACAGGGAAAATTTAAAGAGAAAGTGTTTATATTTATTCCAATAGTATTCATATTAATATATATTAATAGATTATCTCTGGTCCAAATGCAAATCATCTTCCAATTTGCAGGATGTTGTTCTGTTCGCAAATTTCATTGAAACCCATAAGAAATATAATATATATATACACATATGGCACACCATTTTTTATATGCACAGATATTATCAAATAGAAGAAGCTGCAATATATGCAAAATATTGAACAAGAACATGACGTCAACACTTGAGATTCCTTGTTGTAATAGAGTCATTAATTCATTCTATTTATGGGACCCCGAAGAATCAAAGCAGGACGATTCCTCCCATTTCATTCTTTAAGTATAGGGTGGGCACCACATAAGTATGGCCTATGACAAATTATTTTTCCATGTAAAATGTAAGGAGCGAACATAGTGGCCTTTATTTAAATAGAAGTGTTGGGTAGCAGAAAGAAAAGCTTGTCATCCATGTTTAACGACACACACAAAAACGTACAAAATAAAATAAAAAACAACACCAGAGTTTGGAAAACACCATAAAAAAACTCAAATATTCTATATTCAAATAAACTGGGTTACAAAATACAGCTAGTATTATTTTCCACAATGACTGCGATTGGGCCCGTCACCGACAAAAAAAAAAAATATGTACAATAATGAAACTTGTTGACAATCTTTTGTAGATTTTAACTTGACCATCAAATGCTTGATTCATAAAAAACAACAAGTTGAATATCAATTTCGGGTCTTGGACTTCATTGGTGTTGCCAACTAGATCTATCCCAACTTTTTGAATAGCTCGTCTCTTCTAGATATGGTCTGCCTGCATTGGTTGGTTATTCAACATTCCATACTTTGCTATGTGTTAATTTCCCTTTGTCGTCGAAAACTTGGGGTTTAAGGTGCCTTCCTTGTAATGTTCCTGATCATTGACATCTGAGACAGCTTACATATGCGATTCATGCCCAATTAAAAGACGATGGAGTGGTTTTATGTGACGTCAGATTTGGGGGAAACAAATCTTGTTAGCTAACAAAAGATGAGACAAAAAAATAAAAATTCAAGTACGTTGTGACTGTTATTCTCCCTGTATTCGATCATCTGTTTGGTTGAAAATCCTTCCTGAATATTTGTATGTTGAACTTCTTTGTTTTATTACTATAAATTGGAAGGGACGTCCAAGCCAACTGCAAAATGTTCCTCTGTGGAAGTACACAACTTCTTTCAGCAACACAGATATGGAAAGTGTATCAAATGTTGCAGATCACATCATAATACATATTTTGTCATAGGGGTGGAAGACATGGCGAGCCACAAAATGGTCTGGAATGTTCAGAAGTGATGCCAAATATTACTCCATGCCCAGATACACTCAGAAGGAAATTATAAAATTGGATACCCACGAACATGATAAATTGTATGTGCGTTTGAATCAACATTATAAAATTACAGAACGTTTTATGCCAAAGTTGTAACAGACTTGACAGACAACCAGTTTCTATGTCAAAGAGTGTTGAGCGACCTCTGGATGTAGTAACAGACTTGACATACAATCAAATTCTGATCTCTATTGATACTAATGTCAAGTGCAAGAAGTCGTGATCGTAGGCTCCAAGTAGTTTCACCTTTAGGCATCCACACTGGCGGTGAACCTAGGCTCCATATAGCTTCAACTTTGAACATTGACATTGGTGGTGGAAATGGTAATAGTGCTATTGATTGCACTGTGACATTGCAATGAAAAAGCAGGGCTGTCATTGTCAAAGCACTTAGAATGCAGGAGTGTCAGGCCTGCAAAGAACATCAACTTTAGTGTTGCTTTGTCACGACAACTACAATGTTGCTTTGAGTCCATAAATCTTTGGACGTTGGGTGTATTGTGCGATAATGAACTTGACATTAGGCACATGTCAGACATCTATTATCTAACATTGCAGTTTTAATTAAATTTCCATAGTCGACGACGACTCAATTGCATTGGCACAAACAATATTACTTGTGTGATTAATTAACATCCTTGAAATACGTGAATCCCAAACAACGCCTAAAACTTTTCGAACAAACGTGTGTTCAAAACATACATTGTTCTATATTTAAAAAAATAAGAAATTGTAGGTGGAAACAACTTTGGAATACACCACTACATTAAGGTCTCTTCTAAAGAATGAAATAAAATGATTACATGAAGGTGGTAGTAAAAGTCGATTTTTAGAAACCAAATCATTACCTGAACAGGTGAAACTTCTTGCAGAAGGTGGCAGTATAAAGTAATCCCCAGAAAGTGTTGCAAAGTTCATAATCCACAATTCCTTCCCATTAAATTTTCCCAGTTACATTTCGATGCATACATTATAAAGTTTTGAGAGCATCGTTCCCTAGTTATATACCCACCTTCAAGTAGGAGAAGAATATTCGTGCAAAGAGGGTCAAGCTCATAGACCCAGATGCAACCATATGCATAGGAATAGTAAAACAAATTGTGCAGTGGCGATAGAAAGTTGATTGTATGTGGAGTCTGTTACTACATCCAGAGGACAGTGAAAAAAATTTGACAAAGAATATGACCTTTTGTCAAGTCTGTTACCACACCCAGAAGTAGCTCAACAAACTTTGAAATATAAACTTCTGTAATTTTTGGATGTCGATTCAACCACCCATATAGTTTCTCATACTCACAATGATCCAAATTCATAATTTCCTTCTGAATATATTCGTGAATGGATTAATATTTCACGCCATTTCCGAATATTATAGACCATTTTGCAAGCCACGGTATGTGTGACTCCTCTGACAAAAGATAAATTCTTGTGTGGTCTGTAGAATTTGATACACTTGCCAAATCTGTGTTGTTGGAAGAAAATATATACTTCAACAAAGGAGCATTTTGCAGGTGACCTGAAAGTCTCTTCCAAATCCCAGTAAGAAAACAAAGAAGATCAACTCACAAATCTTCAAGAAGGCCTTTCAACCATCCAAAGCATCGAATATAGGTACAACACCAATCACAAGACACTTGATTTTTTTTTCGTGTGTGTTTGAGTTTCTCTTGGTTAACATAGTTTTTTTTTGCTCAAAGATGGCATCACATAAAACCATTCCCTCGTCTTTCAATTGGGCTTGAATGGTATCTCTAAGTTTTCTCACATGTCCATGACCAGGAACATTACAACGAAGGCACCTTAAATCCCAACTCTTCGATGATAGAGAGAAATGGGAATAAGTATTTAAAATCAACTTCGGAGGATGATAGTACAATCTTCCGTAGATTTTGGCTTAATTAGTTTTAATGGAAGATGTCATCGATCTTTATGCTTATTAATGCCAATCTTTTCAAATATGTGTGCTGAATAGTCACCAATAGCACGAGTTAACATTCCCATATGCAAGCAGATTCTCAAATATGACAACCTGTAACATATGCACAGTATTAAAGAGGGACATGACACCAAGACCTCTGTGGATGACACAATTGTGGATGGCAGTGTGGTGGTACAATATTGCATTTTTACTATGATGATGCCTTTAAAAAAATAAAATAGCCAACACTCTTTGCAAATTCAAAATGGACGCAATTTTTTTTTATCAGATCCCATAATATTCCCCTGTTTGTGCATTTTAATGGGAGATGTCATCGATATTTCCACTTATTAAAGCCAATATTTTCAAACTTTTCTGGTTGGTTGTCACTAGTAAAATCATAGTTAATGTGCATTGGAAAGGGTAGAAGGTATCAGGGATGGAGGGGAGCGAAAAAATCTTTTAACTTTTCTGAACCTGGGAGTGCGTGAACCCGCGAAACTTTGAAGACTCGACTAAGTATGGAAAGGCAGGTCGGACAGACGAAGTCATCGTAGGTATAGGTAGGCTTGCAAGTTCAAGGAGTCTGAGGTTGATATGCAGAGAATAGAAGTTTTGGGTAAAATATGTATACCTCGAACACGGGTTGCTAGAGTTCGATAACACCTATCCGTGAACCTGCGTTTATAAAATTGGCTAAGTATGAAAACGAACGATGGTTGGTCGGACTTGTGATGTGAATATATAGATGGAGATGACGATTTGTCAGTTCGCCACACCAGGAACCCACGAGCACATAAACGTGACAACAATATAAAACCAGAAACACATAATAGAGGGTAAGAACAAAAGGGAAAAACATGCAAGTTTAGAAGAATTTGGCTAAGTATGCAAATGAACGACGGTCAATTGGAATCATGATGTAAAGATATATATGGAGATAAAAAAAAATCAATTGGCCACCCCTAGAACCCACGACCACATAAACATGACGAAGTATAGAACCAAAAACACATAATAGAGGGGAAGAACAAAAGGGGAAAACATGCAAGTTTACAGGAGGAAAAAGAAAGGGAGAGAAGAACTTTATCGCTCACACAAAAACACTTAGTCTCATAACTATGAAACCATAGAAAGACATTAACTGTGGGAAAAAAATCGTCAGCTATGAAATATATTTGGATCCCGACAAATTCTGGTTCAAGCCATAAGAGATGTTGTTTACATCCACTGCAAAATTTTGCATATTATTTTATCATAATAGTATTTTCTGGGGAGCCAACTGTAAAAACATGTAACATCAGATCCAACTGCAGTCGCAGGACCTCAACCCTGCAAAGTTGAATCAAACAACACTAACCAACATCCAGCGAACCAAGCAGCAAGCACACCAGGAATGCCAGTGAAGAACAATATTGGCCAAATTCACTGCACACAAGATTGTATCAAAAAAATCAAAGGAAAATGTATTCTAACACATATGTTAACCAAATATTTCAGGCTGTGAGACCTATCAGGTAAACATTCAAAGCTGGCAGGACCGTCCAAAGGCCTTCCACTGTGCAAGCAATTAAGAAAGGTGCGCTTTTCACGGCTAGAATTTTTTCAATACTGGGAGCGATCAAAATCCTCTTGCAATCCATCTTTGTATGTGATTACTACGACCAGAGAAGAAGGACTGTAATGATGTCTTCGTCTCGTTCCTGATTGCCAATGTTCAACACATAACCTACCTCCATCACATCCATAGTGACGCATAGGAAAAGGAAATCTTATTTTCTCCTCACATATAAAGATGTTCTACAAGGGGATTTCTACTCAGGCATCCCCAATAGTCA